>JAECMU010000112.1:0-14766 GCA_016106625.1 Dracogyra subfuscus | reverse complement strand
CAATCCAAATAAGTGGCGGACTTTTTTTAGGCCTACTTCCTTTTTAAGCATAGCCCTATTTTATGGCTTGTCTAGTAAAACATGCTAAATATATTCATCGGTGTAAATAAAGTTACTATACCTAGTACAGCAGTTAACAACATTATCACGCACACACAATAATAAAAAATAAAAAAACACTTTATTAACAAATAGTGTAGAACTGTTTCACTCCCAGTAATAAAGTGACAAACTTGGGACCAATCTTATTTTGATGTGGGTACATTGCCACATTGCCACTATTTCATCAGTGGGGTCGAACTAATTTGTAGTTAAATGAATCGGGGAGTAAAACAAGATCGGTAGGTATATTATTAATTAATATTAATGTCATGAATGTGTCACAGATTACTGGTAAACAAATAGAATTTAGCGAAATGTTGCATGTGAAAGCATACAAAAGAAATTTAAGAAGAGAATTGTCGATCTGTTTCTTTTGTTTTTGTACAAATGTATGTTCAGGTTTGCATGCATCTCCATAGAACTGATGTCTGCCCCGTAGTAATTTGAAACATCTTTAAAATGAATACATAAACTACACAGCAAGTAAGACAAATTTCATACATGGCTTCAGTTTACTCGATTGTCGAAAACATTTTCATTGGTCGGCTGTTGACAAATACAGCCATTAGACAACGTTTAAGTAATAACACAAAACAGTCGATAATACCAAGTTCAGGTTGCAATGGAGAATGCAGAATGATAAACTCTATTTAAAAATATAGAACATTTAAAATATATTCAGAAATAATTGCTTCCCCAAATATAATTATAATCCGGAATTCTGAATATGGGTTAAAAATTCCGGATTTTTCAGAAAATTAAGGTAAGTTGGTCACCCTGGAGGGAGAGAAAACTTACTGCCACTTCCCAAAAGTAGTAAAGGATCATTATAATGCATTTTTCTATAGAAAAGATAAATTAAGCTACGGTACTCAATAATACGTCAAGGTGTCTTTTAACACACCATTTTTTTTAGTAACACGTACCAGTTGTGGAGCACTGGCTGGAACAAGAAATAGTCCAGTTAAAGGGCTCACAGATGAGGATGGATTGTAGACCTGATTGTGCACCAGGCGAGTATTTTACCACTGGGCAACATATTAACCTCAACAGATCACGGTGTCATTCTCATTTATTTGAGATGGAACGTGAGTCACATATTATTAGTAGTATGCTTATAGGAGGGTGAACACTTGTGGGTGGGTGTGGATGATTTAGCATAATACATGAATCAATAAATCATTAGTGCCCACTTGCTGTCCTGAATATACTATGGAAACAGTTCTCAATATGTAGACCTGATATATTTAGTAAGTTCTTATCATAAATAGTTCTCAACATGTAGACCTGATATAGTTGATTAAGTTTTTATCATAAACAGTTCTCAACATGTAGACCTGATATCGTTTAGTAAGTTTTTATCATAAACAGTTCTCAACATGTAACATGTAGATCTGATATAGTTTTAGTAAGTTTTTATCATAAACAGTTCTCAATATGTAGATCTGATATCGTTTAGTAAGTTTTTATCATAAACAGTTCTCAACGTGTAGATCTGATATCGTTTAGTAAGTTTTTATCATATAAACAGTTCTCAACGTGCAGATCTGATATCGTTTAGTAAGTTTTTATCATAAACAGTTCTCAACATGTAGATCTGATATCGTTTAGTAAGTTTTTATCATAAACAGTTCTCAACGTGTAGATCTGATATCGTTTAGTAAGTTTTTATCATAAACAGTTCTCAATGTGTAGATCTGATATAGTTTAGTAAGTTTTTATCATAAACAGTTATCAACGTGTAGATCTGATATCGTTTAGTACGTTTTTACCATAAACAGTTCTCAACATGTAGACCTGATATCGTTTAATAAGTTTTTATCATAAACAGTTCTCAACATGTAGATCTGATAGTTTAGTATGTTTTTATCATAAACAGTTCTCAACATGTAGATCTGATATAGTTAGTAAGTTTTATTATAAACAGTTCTCCATGTGTAGATCTGATATAGTTTAGTAAGTTTTTATCATAAACAGTTCTCAACATGTAGATCTGATATAGTTTATTAAGTTTTTATCATAAACAGTTCTCAACATGTAGATCTGATATTGTTTAGTAAGTTGTTATCATAAATTCTACATGTACCTTCCGTCGCGTCCCACCAGACAGTTTATCAGCTCTTTTGTCTGCATGCTCTGTAACTTTTAGATTGTCCACAAAGCTGAAATAAACAAAAAATAGAAGAAAACTAAGCTATTATATATTAAAGGTCCTTAATCATGGATTTAGTGGGCCTTATTTCTCTAAATATGGATTTTAAATGGAAATTACATTCATTTGGAATACCAAACCTAGTTATTGTATCATCCAAAACATTTTAATTGAACTACGATCGAGGGAATTTATTTGCAAAGAACAGATTCCGGGACCACGTTAACATCTAATTTAATTTGATTATGACAATTTTAAACTGTATTAAACATTATAATTGCACACACAAGACATGTATACTATTTATATATAAGCTGTAAAGCGTATTGAATGCTATTTCTAAGTTTTGAAGATCACTGAACCGATTACTTGTACGAATTCAGTCGAACATTCAGTGGAGGAAATTACCGATCTTAGTCGATAGTAAAAGGGGAATAACTCTAAAGTTGTTATCAAATGTTTCAACACATTGTTTTCCTTTTTGGTGTGTCAGCACAATAGCAAAAGTTCCAATCATTTCAGCATTTAAGGTTAGGGATTAAAGCTATGTAAATGCTTGGATGGTTGGAACTCTATCCAAAGGTTTTACCGAGATTTGTAACAAAATTTAACAAAAGATTTAGGTATTACATTAGTCACTTGCAGTTAATATAATTACATGTACTTGCCCGGCATAACAATTCAACTTGGCATGGTTGTTGGGCGGTGGGATTTTTGAACCCCTGTAGTTATCATCATCATCATCATCATTGAAATAATTCAATTATTTTTTATAAAATATCAATAATAAGTGGAATTATAGATGGTTTAATCAAATACTTTTAGGTACATATCAAATGCATATATTGTCATATAATACTTTCTTGGGTCAGTAATTAGGTCAACCATCCATGACAGAGCGCCTTTAACTGACTGACTGGGTTTTTTCCACCATTCTAACCAGTACATGAATAAAGACAAGTATTTCAAAGGCTATGGCATGTGCTATCCTGCTTGTCAGAAAAATTCATAGAAAAGATTATTTGTTACAAATGTAAAAATACAGGTTTTTTCTATAAAGACCACGTGATAGAAAGATCAAATGTCTCACATCCAAAAATGTAGTTTTAATTTTTTTTAATAAATGAAATCTAGTGGTGTAGCTAAGCAAAACAAGAAAAGGTTGGCACTGCTTGAATTTGTTACGTACTATATTCTACATGCACAAAGCTTACTTACTAGTTGACAAGTGAGTCAATCTCTCCTCGTGGTATTCCCTTGATGGCTGCATAGCACGCCAAGTGTTCCTTCAGTGTGATACTCGGCCACAATGCATCATCCTGTGGACAATAGCCAACAGCCTGGAATGCTTCTGAGGTACTGGAGTGGACATTGTGACCTGCTACAATGATCTGAAATTAATTTTAATAAGCTTATAATAGTTTCAAGAAGAAGAAAAACAAAAAACATTCTACTGTTAGGAGACAGAGAGCCCAAAATCATCAATTCATTGAGCCCTACCCCATGCCACTGATAAAAATAAAATGAAAAACATAATAAGACAATCTCAGTTTGCAAATTCTAAGCAGTGATTTAAATAACGTTGTCACAAATCTTGCACTTCGCTTTGCTATACATGAGCTGACAATGTACACTTCAATGCCTTTCTGTTTATTTAAAAATTAAAAAATAAATTTTTGTGCTGGGGTGTTGTTAAACTTTTATATATCACTTTCGATATGTAACATTTTATAGCTTGGATAAGACTACGGCCGGAACTGTAGATATCCACAACTTTCAGTAGCAGCATCATTACTATAATATGTATCAGAGCCTGGAAAATAAAGATAATTACATGATTTGTTTTGTTTGGGGTATTTTTTTGGGGAGGGGGAAATTTCAATAAACTTGGCTACAAAGTAGCCTACATGAACTTCAGAGAATTGGGTGGGATGTCAGCCTGTGGTTTACCCTACACACTAAAAATTCAGGACCATAAAATTACCTTTTTTCTATAAAAGCCTAGAAAACAGCCAAAATTGTCAAAACATTGCTAGTATATTCTGCAACCCTAGCGCTGCAAGCCCATAACCAGGATTTTGAGACGGCCGTGGTTCATTTAGGCTTATGGTGAGGCACGAAGAGCCTCACACGAAGGTACGAAGTGCCAGATTTGCTTAGAGTGGTCCAGGGGCATATTTAAAAAAACCACATTGGCTACAGGCCTGCCCTGTATTTATAAATTAGAGAAGGCCATGTGGTAGACCAGTCTCCTGAAAATGTTACCATCTTTAAATGGAGCTTATTATACATATAATAAAAATGGAGAAAACTTGAGGTGTTTTCTCTTTTATTATACATTACCAATCCTCAAACAAAGTGCAATCCCCCCCCCATGCAGTGGTCTGGTCGAACATCCTTAAAGCCAATGAGATGGCCTAAATTCTTCTACTGTATACTGCTCTCTAGTTCCGGTCACGTGACTGTATCTTCCTTCTTTGACCCTGAGCGCATCGCACAGAGAACAGGAAGCGGGGAGGCTCGGGTGGGCTGAAACCCTTGAGGATTGGTAATGTATAATAAAAGAGAAAACACCTCAAGTTTTCTCCATTTCTTTTCACATTACCAATCCTCAAACAAAGTGAAGCATTCAACAGGTGGCGGTGGGTACCGAGATCCGAAGATGCACCATGCAGCTCCCCTTGAGACCAGATAGCAGCTGACAAGAGGATGAATAAGGCCAACCATGGTAAACCCTCTTCCTAAGGATGCCCGTCAGAGACCAAAGCAGGTGATGTTAGTAACAACAACGTGAATGGCGGCAACCGTCAGCAGTGGCGGTACAGCCCCCAGTACATTGGACAAAGAGGTGGAAGCCAGATCAATGGGTTCTGACATGGTAGAAAGATAACACTACCAGGATGATGTCATGGGCGACCCCCACGTATTACCGAGTTAGTTTAACTAAGCAGTCGGCAACTTAATGAGGTGCATCTGTCAGAACATTGAACAACAAGCCCATGTGTGTTTTCTGTCTAGTACACTAAAAGAAAATGTTAGTTCAATTAGGGATAACAAAACCACGTGCCGTGCAGTGCAGGGTAAAGTTATCCAGACTGAAGTTCCGGCAACAGTGCGTGAACTGTGCATAAGAACAAAGTCTAAGCACTAAGCAGTTCTCACCAGTCGATTCGATGGACATCTCAGGATGGAGCCCAGAATCGAGCAGACATCATCGGCGACGAGGATGGCTGGTGTTCAGCAGAGTCTGTGCAGCAACAACCGGACCCAGATGCTGGAACTCCTCAATGTCTTCTGTGGAGACGACTCGCAGATAGTAGATGGCGAAGATTGAGTCCGGAGCCCAGTAACAACCCATGATGATGTGTTGTATGGGCGTGTTGCAATGCAGGGACTTGGTGGCAGCCAAGGCACGAAGTTCATGCGGACTCGTAGCAGATGGAGGTAGTAGCCCTTCTTTCTGATAAACTGTCAGGATACAGGACCGGATCCATGTAGCCACCGTATTCTTAGTAATGTCCCACTTGTGACTCTGATTACACGACAGGAACAGTCTCTTGCGTTGTTGGCAAAAAGAATTGGTCCTCTCAATATAGTGATGCAGGGCTCGAACTGGACACAAAGTCAAATCCTCGATGTCGGATGGAACCACGATCGATGAGAGAGCCTGCACAACATACGAACGTGGTTCCTGGTTGGGCAGCTGGTTCTTGGCGACAAAATTCATAAGAAGCCCCAAGTTGAGCGCACGACGATCGAACCAGATCGACATCTAGAGCATGGAGTTCAGACACACGAGCAGCTGTGGCAAACCCCAAGAGGAACACGGACTTCCGTGTCAAGTCTTGTAGGGAAGACGTAGCAGCCGATAATGTTTGTAACACAAGATTCAAGTCCTAACGTGGTGGAAACCACTGGAAACATAGCCTGCGATGGTGGATCCCTTCAGACGTAGTGAAGTCCGGAGATACAACAGGAAGTCAGCCAGACGAGGTATACGGATCGTCTGAGGCTTGATCTTCTGTCGGAGACACCATCTATGAAAGCAAAGCCATCGCACATTGTAAGCCGCAGTAGTGGACGATCTGTGAGCTTTCAAAATGGCCGCCATAGACTGTGCCGAGAACACTTTCTTCGTTAAAACTCAAAGAGATAAGGTCCACGCGTGCAGTTGGAACAACTGATGTCGCGGATGGTACAGTCATGACGTGGGATGAATCAGCAGATGATCCCAGTCGGATAGCAGCAATGGATGTGGATCGGCCAGACGGAGCAGATCTGGATACCACAGTTGGGTTGGCCACATTGGAGCAATGAGCAACAGGCGACAGTGGAACTGCTGGAACCTCTGAAGCACCCGAGGTAGCAGGATCGGTGGAGGAAAAGCGTAAGCATCCAGACGATCCCAGCTGATGGCGAGAGAGTCGAGATCCAGTGCTTCTGGGTCTGGCACCGGAGACACGTACACCTGCAGCTGATGGTTGAGCCGTGTGTCGAACAGGTTGATGTTTGGTGTCCAGAGACGGTTGCACACCCAACGAAAGGCCTCCAGATGTAGCATCCATTCGGTTGACTGAGGAGCTGACGGACGTGACAGCGCATCTGCCAGGATGTTGGACACACCTGGAATGTGACGAGCCCGTAGTTGTAGCAGAATCTCGTCGACTAACTGGTACAGCCGAAACGTCAACTGAAGTAAAGGACTGCAATGCGTTCCACCCTGCCGGTTGATGTAGGCTGCCGCTGAAGTGCTGTCTGTGGCCACCATGAGGCACGCCTCCCTCAGTGTCTGCCGCCAATGACGTATGGCGTAGTAGACTGCTAACAACTTCAACACGTTGATGTGGAGTCCAAGTTAGTCTGCAGACCACGGCTCCGCCGTTGTCTGGTTGTTGAGATGAGCACCCCAACCTTCCAGTGACACATTGACGAACTGGTGATGAGTAGCAAGGAATGGTCGCAAAGAGACACCTTCTAAGACGTTCGATCGGTGCTGCCACCACTCCAGGCTGGAGCGGAGATCTTCTGGCAGAGGGATGATCAGGTTTGGGTTTGTCTAAATGCACAAACGGATTGAGAAACATCTGCAGATGTCTCAACCGAAGACGCCCTCTGAGTGTCAAGTCTTGCACCGACGCCAGTAGACCCAGGAGACTGTCAATCCGTAGGAACTGCCGTCAATGAAGAGGGGGTGTAGACCCCTCTGCAGCAGGTTGTGGATATGACCGGGCAGCAGCAGGCAATGCTGACAAAACTTCTTGTAGCATGACCAGGAACATTAAACATCAGCCATCGGATCGTCTATGGACGGCACTGGTGCACAGATTCTGCCTTCTTGGCCCTAGTAGACAGCAACATCAGAAAACTGTCGACCGACGCCACAATGAACCGTAGTAAAACGATCATTGTAAACTTTGTACCACGTGATGACAAATGGATGACTTCCGGGACCAGCGGAAGTAGCGACTGACTTGTAATGCCACTGAATATAGTAAACAATCTGCCGAAATCGCTGAATTTTCATCGAGCAACAGAGGAACCGATACCAGGGATCAGACCAGTAGACTGTTTTCATCACCAACCCGGAACGCATGAACGTCGTACCCTACACGGCAAACAGCGTGGAACAGATCACAGGTCTGCCAAAATGTGCGGCTTGTGTTGTGCTGATCCAATGTACTGGCTGCAACCAGAAACACGGACCGTGGACGGTCCCGTCATGATTCGGTGTAAACTCCAAATGCCGGACCAACTGTCGAGTGGTGTTGCAGAAGCCGGTGGAATCCTGGATGCTGTACCACTTCGATCGAGCACGGGACGACAGTACCGATCGGTGAACCGATGACGCAATCTGCTAGTTCGTTACAGGGCTCCGACTGCTTGCTGGAACAACTGATCCGCACAGGCTGGGTATTGGTAGCCGTGTAAACCGGCTGAGGCCTGTGGCAGCCAACAATCGAATGCTGACATCCGCCGGTGGAACATCCGTGGCAAACATCGGAACCGGACCCTTCATGGCTGCAATCAGTAGATGGGTAAGCGGCGGTAGCATAGCCGATATGACAGCCAGACAGTCCCTCAGTGACAGGTAGACCGCAGCATTCAAATTGTCCAGCATCGCAAGAACCGTAAAACATCAGAAAGGCATGTAGCCCGTGAACAGGCTAGTCGCTCTGGTCAAGGCCCGATGAGATACCGGAGACCGTGGGCGGTCCCGTGTGGATACCAGGTAGGGACATCAGTCGCTATCATCGGTGTCGGGCCCTTCTTGAAAGATGTCAGTGGATGTGGCAGTGATGGCAACTTGTCGCAGCCTCTTCACCAAAGTCTCGTACTGTCACGCAGGTTAACCGATCAGCCGTAACTGAACCTGCTAGGAATGCGGATGGTCCCGAGGACTTGGAAGCCACATCAGAAGATCACCGATGACTATCAGTAGAACCCGTTGGAGGCCGGACAGGTCTCGGAGTAAGGCGACAGTCCCGGCTCCGATGCGACGAAAACTTCCTCTCTGAAGATCAGTGACCCGTGGAGTACGTGGAACGTCCGAGCAGGCTTCGTAGACAGCCACGTGGAAACCGCAGGCATCTCCACCTTCTTCGAAAAGATCGAGGGATCCGTAAAAGCCGCACCTCCTGAAGACTAGACTGGAACCGGTCGTTTCCGGACCAGTGACCTGGATGGTCGTGTGGAGGCCGCATGGATATCGACACTCTTCTACGTTGCCCTCTGCCGCGGGTCTGTACTCTGGCACAGGCGAGACGAGTGGAAGCCACGAATGATGATCTTCGATGCCCATCCGCAGAATTAATTGAAGACCGTACTGGTCTCGGTGAACGGCTCCCGTAGGCCGATCTGAGGAACCCGACGGTCGTGTGGAGGCCGCAGATCGCTGTTCACTCTTCTCCTACGACATCAGATCTCGATCCCTGATCACTGGAGTAGACACTGGTACCGGCCCTGACCCCGAATCTGCCAGTTTGGCTATGGAAGCCATCGTTTCCTGCAGCAACGTCGGTAACAGTGTACGGAGACCTTCAGCCATGGAGTCTGCGATGGACTTCCTACAGCGTAGGCATGGGCGTCCTAAACATCAGACATGATAATATTTTTTCCATTACTGTAAAGAGAAGAGAAAAAAACAACCCATGACACAACATGAAGTCGGTAAACAAGGAATGCCATCTGTTTTATTCGTTCCGGAAGTTGCAGAACCGTATCCGCCCCTGTCGATGCTGGAACCGGCCCTGACCCCGGTTCCGCCGGTTTCACCATAGCCGCCATTGTCTCCTGAAGCATGGCCGGTAACAAGGATCGCAAGACATCCGCTACAGAGTCGACCATGGATGATGATGTGTCAGCTTTCCTGGTTCAGGCGGACACCACCTTAAGGTAAACTTGAACTTCTCATCTGAGAGCCCAATGCAGGTATCGCATTGGGAAGCAAGCCGGGCACAAGTCGTGTGGGTCGTCACCCGATGTAAACTTCTTACATCGTAAGCAAGATTTTACAATTCGTTGAATAGAAACATCAGACATGATGAACTATAAAGAGAAAAAATAAAACACAACTTGGTAACACAAGGAAAAATGCGGTATAAAAATAACCGCCATCTTTGCAAATGGCGTTTGACAAGACACCAACTGTCAAAAATAAAATACGTTTGAAACGTACAAGCAAACAAATGACACAATACGCTAAGAACGCGGAGTGAATTACTAAAGCTAATGAAGCTTAGATAAACCACAGGTTAACGAAAACCTGATCCGACGGTAATAAAGACCGACCATTAACAAATGGCGGCCTTCCCGACATCATAAAGAAATGAAAACATTTCACAACAAACACTTCTATTACAAGTGAAAAACGCGAAACGAGAACAAGCTAGCAAAAGCTTATTAAGAAACAAAGGTGAAACAAGTTTCACCCAAGGCTAAAAAAACAAACAAAAGTTGAGTCATTGCAGAGCCAAGGAAAACATGTCCAGACCGTAAAGCGAAGTGAAAAAGAAGGAAGATGCAGTCACGCGACTGGAACTAGAGAGCAGTATACAGTAGAAGAATTTAGGCCATCCCATTGGCTTTAGGGATGTTCGACCAGACCACTGCGTGGGGGGGGGGGGGAATTGCACTTTGTTTGAGGATTGGTAATGTTAAAAGAAATTATTATTATTATTATTATCTGATGTGAGTACTTCTTAATGTTACTAAATTTTTGTGCTGGGGTGTCGTTAAACATCTATTATATTATATTCTATTATATTAACAATAAAAAAAAAAGATGCCCACCTGAGCAAATTGTTAACCCCACTTACCACACTTATGGGACTGTTTTCCCATTTTCCTTGTGGCCAGAATGACCAAGTTCAGGACTTTTTGTTTCTCAATGTGTCAATAAAGCTTCTCTTAGACTACATGCATATAGCAGCTTTGAAGGAACAACAGTTTAAGTGCAATTTCTTCATGCAACTCATGTCAATTACTTCACTCCTTCCAATAGACACAAACCTGGGATCCAACATTCACTTCTTGTTTATCTATCTACTTATTGTTTTAAATCAATTGTATATTTTGTCTGCCATGTAAAATGTGTACCATGCTTTCCCCATGCATTATGTGCACTGGGTGTATAATGCACCCCCCCCCCACCACTTTGAACATTTATTCCAAGAAAAAAATATGAACCACAATATAATGCGCACCATTTTTTGTACCGTTTTTCCCAGACACCAAAACTAAGGAAAAGCGAAAGTAGCGGTATATTCAAGAATCGAAACTTATTTTATGTACGTGAGTACATAGACCTACTGTACATGTCACATTAAACAAAGGCTAGTACTTGCGAACTTACATGCTACAGACTAACACATGTATAAATGAAAACAAAATTATATACCCATACACTGTAAATGACTAATAAATAAATGAAAACAAAAATATAGATTAATACATTTGGTTCTCATGACTAACGTGAATGCGCGAGATTTCTAAATGTATAATAGCGAGGTATATTTCCGGTTTGCCGGAAATGGCTGAATTAAATCTCATGGCAATTAAAAACAATTACGGTCCAATTTTGTAAATTTTATGCACTTTTTGACGAGGTATGGATACTTTTATATATTAAATTTTATTTTGCATTTATTACAAGCATCACATGTGAAAAGCGATTTTTAAGAAGGTTTTGGCTTTTCATTGTAATGAACACTGTCAATAACCTGTAAAGTACCATAAACAACCGATCGGCGATTTTTTTATGGGTGATCGCTGGACATTTTTAAAAGATAGTTTTTCTATTGCTATGTAAAATGTGCACCCCCATTTTTAACCTGTATTTTCTGGGGAAAAAAGTGTGCATAATACATGGGAAAATACGGTAATTGTTAGATGTAGGGAGAGACGTTAATATAGGCATCGCCTGTCAGTTAATCCCCAACATTAACACAAAAGTCAATAAATATTGTTTAAAAACAAATGAAACTCAAAACTTCAATACAACATCTAATACCTTTGCATACATGCATATGAAAACTACTCAGTTATCACGTTTTTGGAAGTTGACAAATTGTTAGTTTTTTTCAAAATGGATTAATTTTCCCCTTTGAGCCCGGGGGTGGGGGTCAGAATGATCAAATCACAAATATATAAATATTCTCCATCACATTTATTACAACCGGCCTCGGTGGCGTAGCGGTTAAGTCGCCGGAAAATAGGCTGGTAGGTACTGGGTTCGCAGCCCGGTACCGGCTCCCACCCAGAGCGAGTTTTTAAGGACTCATTGGGTAGGTGTATGGCCGCTACACCCTCTTTTCTCTTTCACTAACAATAACAACTAACCCACTAATTTCTATTCTGTCCTGGACAGACAGCTCAGATAGCTGAGGTGTGTGCCCAAGACAGGCGTGCGCTATAACAGCTTGCTCTGAATGTGCACGTTAAACAATATTGAAAATGAAAAAAAAAAATATTACTAATATTTATAGTTCTCTTGTTATTACTTTCCCTTTAGTAGCTGAAGTCTCTGCAATGATCATATTCAAGGTGGTTGTTTTCCCAGCACCATTCGGTCCGAGCAAACCAAAAACTTCGTCTTTGTCCACAGCAAATGATGCATTCCTCACAGCCACCTTCACACAGTTTTCCTTCGTCGCAGAGTTTTCCTTTGTCACAGAGTTTTCCTTCGTCACAGAGTTTTCCTTCGTCCGGTGTTTTGTTGCACGTTTCTTGAATTCTTTTCTCAAATTTCTCACATACGCCACTGGCTTCTGACACAAACATAACAAAGTTATGAAGATTAGAACCATGTATGCAATCACAAATTCAAACATAAGAAATAGATTATTTAAATTAAGGAAATACTGGTATGTAAATGTTAATTTCGTCATTAAGAAACTGAAAAAAAAAGATAATTCTATATGCAAATTACAATAATAATGTGCAGCTATATACACACCATTTCAAATTACTACCCAACAATTTCAACATTTTAGGCTTTTTACTGTGACACAATATTTTGTCAGTAAACAACTCAAAAAATTGTTTTTAAAGCCACACGCCCTAGTTCCATCCAACGAAAATAATTATGATTTTGGTTAATCTACAAACCTGTAACACACTTAGATGATGTTTTTATAAAATGTAGTGAAAAAGCAGGTTTTATATTGATAAATACCATGGGAATCCCTATGTCCCAATTGCCTAAAATAATTTTGAAAGTTAGTATTCTGATGTTACTGGTAGATGTCGCTCGAGGCACAAAAATGCCTACATCACAACAAATTTCACAGAGTGCGCACAGACTTGGGGTGCGTTCCTTTCACCTCTCCTCGACATGTTCCAACTGTTCTGTTCTGGACAGCAAAAGGAATGAGTTTGGCATAGGAAGTTACTTTACGAACATGGGTGCTTCTGTTTAAGTAGTGGCTGCTGCAGCAATCAAGATACTTGAATCGAAATAAGACGACACTGACCATGTTTACTATACTACAGTGTTTGAAATAATAAACTGTATATATTTTGTATAAAAAATGCAATTAGCCTACATTTGCTATTCGGAACCGCGTACTAGTGCCTAACCTATTGTTATTAGCAATTAGATGCACCGTTTATTATTGGTGGTGGTGGTGGTGGGTAGTGGTGGTGGTGGTGGGTAGTGGTGGTGGTGGTGGTGGTGGTGGTAGTAGTAGCAGCGGTAGTAGTAGTGGTACGCCTAGTAGTATTAGTAATAGTAGTAGTAGTAGTGATAGTAGTAGTAGAAGTAGTCGTCATCGTCGTCAGGGGTGGAGAGGCACTTCCCCTCCCCAGGACAAAAATGTAATATTTTTATTTCCTACTCCATTTAAATAAAGGTAACAATATAGCTTGTGTACCCCCACCCCCACCCCTCAAGGTTGTATCCCCCTCCAGATATCGTAAGACATAGCAAAATTATTGGTTTTAAGGGTTTGTAACGTTTTGTATTGAGATACTTAATTGTCTGAACTTTATTGTTAATGAAAATGTTCACAAACTGTGAAGAAAAACCTCACAAATGAACAACAAGCAAATAACAATAAATCAGATATTGATTGCGTGAATCGTGCACAAGAAAAGAAACCAAACTAAATAGATAATGGTCACATGGTATACCAACGTCTGTGACATTGAAATGGGAATATCCCCTCTAAAATTAGATTAGAGCTTGTCTGCTCAACAGTTTTTTCTCAGAGGCACATGGCTTTTTAAGAAATACGAAAAATGCATTTTGTGGTATTACAAACACCAGGATTACCAAAAAACACTTCAGGTGAATGGAAATGTATATTTTAAATAATAAACAGTTAGTAAAGTGCAATTTTATTTGTGAAAAAATTGGTTTAATAGCGAAAAACAACAACGTAATGGTTAACAAATCAAAAACACAATCTTTATATTTTGTCTGGCACTCAAAACTGCCTGTGAACAACTATAATTACATGCTTATGTTTCTTTTATCATATACAGACATCTAAGCTATAACGGCTACTCATTAAGTCAGCAAGGGTTCTTATGTACACTTTCTCGTAGGCAGGCCAGTATATACCACAGCCATTCATATACCAGTTATGAGGCAGTGATTGGGATGAAAAAACATCCAAGTCCACCAAGGGAGGTTAATCCTGCGACCCACTGCACCTCAGGCAAGTGCTCTACTATTGGACTACATTTTGCTCCTTGAAATATTGAAGAATCTGTCAGATTCATGAACAAATGAGATCATATGACAATCAAGATGAGAAAACAAAAGGACAAATGAGATAATAAAGAATCTCTTATTTTACAATTATTTTAATTAATGCTTGCCATGTCTTCATCTGAAATGGCATCGAGTTTGTTGACACGATGTCGTTCATCTTTTACATCATCATCCTCATCATCTGGGATATCACTGTTCTCTTCGGGAATGTCCTGCACTTTCGTTATGCAACATTTTATAGCTTGGATAAGACTACCGCCGGAACTGTAGATATCCACAACTTTCAGTAGCAGCATCA
>JAECMU010000098.1:0-11258 GCA_016106625.1 Dracogyra subfuscus | reverse complement strand
AGAGAGAGAGAGAGAGAGAGAGAGAGAGAGAGAGAGAGAGAGAGACTCACTCTAATGAAGGGGTTAGGGAGTAAGGAATCACAAGCCATATTTTATCTTTATATAAAAGTATGACCAAAAACAAAACAAAAAACAAATCCGTAAATGTTTGTACACTTTGGGCTCACGTGTCCCCGCACACTGGTTACAAAAGGTCTGCTATACTTTAATTTGATATGGCATAACAATGGTTTCGTAACGAGAATGGCTACTATTACTAGGTTTTTGATCCATACTGGAACAAGAATTAATCCACTTGGGAACAATTTACAGAAGGCGACAAGTAAATTATTTTTATTTACATTAAGTTAATTACAAATTGTATAATGAAGCACATTTTATAATGATGTCTCTTTATACTTGTGCATTGTTATCTTACTAGGGTATTGTTGTGGATATGAACTTTCTAGAAACGCTGGCTATGCTGGAGAAAGAGCGTCTGTTTCTGGTCCGCTACGAGACGATTCTACGAAAGGGCGACAAGAGTCTGCTGGACGTCACGTGTAAGAACGTGTACAACGTGGATCCGATCAAGATCCTCTTCTTCATGAAGCATCACCTCCGCTCTATTGATTTGTTACTCAGATATGATACAGACGCCAACGGCGTACTCTCCAGGGAAGAGCTTAGAAACGCATTTGAGGTGAGTTTAGACGTAAAACTAAACATGTAATAAATATTAATTAAGTTAAACAAAAGGCTCAGCTCCCTAGATCTCTTTATCAGATATGATGCATACTTTGGTGAGGTTGAATCCCGCGAAGAACTTAAGAAAACATTTGAGGTGAGTTCATGTATTTAACTAAACATCATCTTTCCTGTATAAATCTCTCTCTTGGATACAATGCTAATTATTACAGTGTTGTCTCCAGGGACCAGTTTAAGAACACATTCCATGTCAGTTATACACAAAACATGCTAAGCTAAGCTAAGCATCACCACCATCCTTTAAACTTATTAATTAGATATGATACATACTCTAATGGTGTTCTTCATAGAATGCATCCGAGGTGGGTTTAAATTAACACAAAACATGGAATTCACTTTAAGTTAAACAAAAGGTTTTGCTCCCAAGCTATCTTTCTCAAATAAGACTGATGGGGTTTTCACAACAGAAGAGCTCAACAATATATTTGAGGTGGCTTTTAACACTGAATACACATGACGTTAAGCGTAAGCTCCTTCACAGATCTCCTCCAGTGTGATAGACACACTAGTGTTCTCTCCTAGGACTAACTCAAGAACACATTCGAGGTTTTTCTTGATGAATTAATGTAGGTTTAGATGTTAAACTCAGCTCAGTGCATTTTTATAACTCGCCCGTCAGAATTTGTACTTGCATTTAGCGACCGGCAAGTGCTTTCTACACCCCTGCAATTAGAGTTTCTAGTTTTTACCAGTGATCCACGATTATTACAAAGGTTTTATTACTTACTTCTTTGTCCAGAATTTTTTTTATTTCAGGAGTGGCACTAATTCTTAATGCTCAGTGCTGGTCTTTTCTTAATGATACATCATACACCCTGGTAAAGTGCAAAAAAATATATGCACCTGTTCACCAGAAAAAATATATACACACATGTATATACCACATGATTCATATCATTCCATAGTAAAAGTGAACTGTTATGATCAATCTGCAGGCAGAGGGTTATCCGATCAGCGACTCGGCACTGGATACCGTCATTGACTACCTTGATGTAAACCACGATGGACAGATAGACCTAATGTAAGTATTTTAACTTCTTTCATCTCATTCAGTAACTCAACAAGTAAGCCCTGTACAAGCATCAGAAAATTCCCAGAAACTGAGTGGCCATGGAGGCTCGGTTATATACTAGTAATCTTTGGAGATGGGTGGGACTGTGCCCCTTGGGCCAGGAGCAGATCTGTGGGGTGGGTAGAGGGGGTCCTACTCACAATGAAAGAAACAAAAATTCTCCTTTTTAAAATACATTGTCAGTAATATACAACTAGTTGAATATAGCCCCCCTCCCTCACCTGCCAAAAAATAAATAATTACTAGATGAACATCTGCTGGTCCCTTGCTTTTGATGCTTTTGTAGAGACATTGAAAAATGTTTTAGTGTTAACAAATGAATCATGGTCAAAGCATGTCAATACTATCAGAATTTAACGGACACAACAAATTATATTTTACCAAACCTCAGAATGTAATGAAATAATGTTCCATGGATTTGTCTAAAGCACCTAAGAATTTAAATTATGAATAATCATGGAAAATTACCATTTTGTCAATGGAGGATGAACCAAAATTACTTTTTGAGATGGTATGTCAAGTTCCAATCAAAATTACAATACAATATTTAACACATTCTCAGTCTAGAATTAATGACACCTTACAAAACTGTATTGCAGTGAGCTGATCGAAGGTGAGAGGAGAATGAAAAGAAAGCAACTGAAGAAGAAACAAGATCTAGATTATCTGCAGAAGCTGGGAGATATGTCAAAGAAAACAAAAATGGATGAATTTTCACAGACATTCAAGAAACCCCAGAAAAAGTAAACACACAAGTTCCGTCATGTACAACATATTCTCCAACAAAATAAAATCTGTGACAGAAACATGTTTAAAGACAGTGTGATAAAAGTTTACTCTGAAGTGTCTACCGAAAAAAACCTCTATGAATTATTTTCAAGCCCAATGCATAAATTCCTGGCCACACAGATATTTGTATTTGAATGTCAGGCAACAATCTGGGATACAGAAGACAACTGAACACAGGGCTTCTAGACTGTGGTAGCCCCACTCCCATGGCTAGTGATATTCAATGTTGGGCTAGTAAATAACTACCATTGCCATGTCAGACAGGGCTTCTAGACTGTGGTAGCCCCACTCCCATGGCTAGTGATATTCAATGTTGGGCTAGTAAATAACTACCATTGCCACGTCAGACAGGGCTTCTAGACTGTGGTAGCCCCACTCCCATGGCTAGTGATATTCAATGTTGGGCTAGTAAATAACTACCATTGCCATGTCCGATGGCTAGTGAAACAAATGTGTCAAATGTTGCAGTTAGGTCTATTTTGTAATTATGAATATCCTGACCCTGACCCCAACCCACACATGTTAGTGCTTTTAAGCTCCATCCTCCTCTTTAAGTCACATATTTGATTACGTGTATTAATATTATTTAGTAAAATTGTATTAACTTAAAGTGAAGAATGCCTGGAGAATTTTTAATTGTGGCTAGTAACTGTTTAAAATCACTGATCCCATGGCTAGTGGATTTTATACGAATTCTAGAAGCCCTGCTGAAATTTTTTGTCATTTACCAAGATATGTTTCATAACAATTCACAGAACAGTAGATGTGATAAGGAAAACGGTATACGACACAGTCTCTCATAGGGCCAAATTTACAAAAGGTGTTCATCAGGGCCTATATTTTCAAAGCAATCTGACAAGTCTATGAAATTGTAAAATTGTCATAAGCTGTGACATCACTATGGCGTGTGCTGTAGTGACGTAACACCCTATGATGTTTTTATGATTTCGTAGCACTAAGAGAGCATCGAAAATATGGGTCCAGGTGTTCAAATGTTTATCTTAAATGCACAAAGAGTCTGGAACATGGAAAAAATAAAGACTTGCATGCATGTGGTTAAACACCTGTGATTATCACAAACTGTTAAATATATAGCTCAGGGAAGTTACATGCAACTATCATGTGTTAAATTGGTCAAAATTGGGTGGACAGGCTCCTAAAGTTCTCTTAAGACCGTTACTGTATGGTGGTGAGACTGATCAGCAGGATGAAGCACACATTAGGACCTTTCTCTATATATTTTAATAACAATATAATATGCATGCAGTTGTATATGGTGGTATTGTGGAGGTTCGCCCCAAAAAACACAATATATTGTTTACGAGACTAAAATCACTGTGAGATCCAAATACTATACTAGGGCACTTTTTGCACAGAAGCATCAATAATGTGCTTGTAAATGAATTGTACCACATTTACTTTATATTTTGTGTTTAGCATATGTACTTCAACATATGTAATATGTTCACCTGTTCCCTTATAATGTGATGCAAGATGTACTGTAAATATGTAAATAAAGGAATAAAACTATATAGAGATTATTATACAAGCTTGTGTGTCATACTGATTTTATGAAATGAGTGTCAGGATTTTTGTATTACCCTCACTCTTGCTCAGGCAATAAAAAAATCGTGACATGAGTTTTGTAAAACCAGTATGACTCACACACGAGTGTAATAATTTATTTATTATCCATATTATTATTGTTGTTGTCTTTTTGAATAACAAGACCCAAGTCAAAATATTTCAACCACAACAAGAAGGAGACAATAAAATGACATCATATTTCAAATACAAAGTCAGAACTAGGACAGGAGAAGCAACATCATGTTATGATGTCGCTTTCCAAAATTATGTCATCAACCTTGTTATTACATGTATGCTTCGTATGATTATTATTAACTCTGTTATGTTGAACCATACTGATAATAAATGACAACATGATATATAGTTTGTATTCAGTTACTTCTGTGACCAAGCAGTACACTACAGTGGTCTCTCCAGTATTCAGGAAAGGGATGGAGGGAATCAGTAGAGCTGGTTCCACTTACAGGAAGGGATGGTACCTTAGATTTGCAGGGTACAAGTACATGTACTTCGAAGATTTTGGATGGTGGCCTAAATAAATGGATGACAGATATTACTATCGCTGCCAATGGATATGTGTATTGGAAATAGTCTTAAGAGATGGTGGGCCGGCCATCACTTATGACAAGTAGCGAGACCCCTACACTATATATTCATTTCTGTTGTACCAATACAGCCAACAAAATAACGCATAGAAAGTATGACCTCAAGCTGGTTCTTCATTCAAAATGTCCTGTTCTTTCAACATCTTTAGTCAAAATATAATTTGGTATCGTACCGTCACACGTTTTCGATCGACATGCGAACGAAAATGAACACGGAAGTCACTGCTTTTGTTCCGAGAGAAAAATGCTGTGTGGTAAATTTTTAAATACTTACAATTTTGTATTTATATTTTATTCATATATTTCACTTAAACGATCGAAAACACATGACTTTAGGATATACCTGTTTTAAGACTTCGCCATATACTTCCAGATATGCAAATTAAGTACACAGAAAAGCATTGAGAGTACAAGACATAGTCCCTTGTTAAAGAGTCCACTGATTAAGATTTGGTCAAAACTTAAGAAACAGCAAGCAATAACACAGCTGGGTGAAAATGAAGAAAGGTTATCTTAAGCAGGCCAACTGCTTGATTTTGATGGAGCTTACACAAAGTCTTAGTACAAGAATTTTGAAATGGACAACACTGCATAAAGCAAGGCATATGCTTAAAACTCTAAAAAGTTATAAGAATGTGACTTTAATTTGAATGACCATAAAGCCACACTCTTTGACAGTTTTATTCCAGATTTAGGGCAGAACATCTTGCATAATCGAGAATAATACAACCTGGGATGTAACCAGAGTGGAAAAAATGCCAAAGCAAACCCAGACGTGTAAAATAAATATCAGTGTCATGGGAAAAATTAAATATATCTGGGGAAATTCCAGAAGCTTGCCTCGTATGCCTCATGCTGGCCTAAGCTATTGCTACAACACAAATATGAATGACAACAATAAATTATAAAAAAACCTAATCTTCTTCCATATTCTGTAACTACATATGATGAATAAAACATGTACACTCAACAAGAAAGACTAAGTATCATAAACCAAGGAACAAATATTTTGATATTGGTAAGTAATTTAATGAAAGCTTTAAAACCGACTATGACCTAACTGTCATGTGCGGCTAATTTGGGCGACACTGGGAACAGGACTGTCTTGGGGTCTTTACCACCACCGAGAGGTGAAAACGCCAATCTCTGTGACCTGAACGAGGAGCTAGCTGTAACCAGAGGACTCTGACACAAAGTGTTCTTTGAGAGTCTTGCTTCAGAGCGCAGTCGTGATGGACTTGGCCAGCTACAATAAACAAACACAGAAAACTTATGAACATTTTATAGTTTACCTAATTTTTACAGGAAGTAATTGTTTTATTTAACAACGCACTGAACACACTTTATTCATGGCTATTTGGCGTTGGACATATGGTTTCAGACCACACAGTTAGTAAGGGAGGAAACATGCTCTTGCCACTTCATGGGCTATTCTTTTCGATTAGCAGCAAGGGATCTTTTATATGCACCATCCCATAGACAGGATAGCACACACCACAGCCTTTGATGTACCAGTCGTGGTGCACTGGCTGAATTAAGAAATAGCCCAATGGGTCCACCGATGGGAATTGATCCCAAACCGACCACACATTAAGTGAGCACTTTACCACTGGCCTACGTCTTGCCCCCGAATTTTAACAGATATCCAGATTCATCAGCAGTATTATAATATATATATATATATATATATACACATATTATATATATTTCCTAATGCTTATGTGTTACTCAAGTCCTTGTATCAAAACAATACATGTGTACATGTGCTAAAAACAGCTTGCTCTGAATGTGTACACTAATTCCTACACCGTAACCATACCATCAGAACAGTGATGTGAATGGGAATTGTAAAATTTGAAAAATGTGTCTTTAACATACAGGTTATCAGGCCTGTAATTTATTATAACCCGTGCACGAGTTACTAGTACCACACTCTATGCTTACTTCAATGTTTGCATTTGTAAACTAGTTCACACAATAGGTAAAACACAAACAACCAATATTAACATTAACAACATTTTAAAATATATTTTTGTGTCCTCTCCGATCTCTCATCAATATTCTGCCTACAAACCTTTGTTTGGTATCTGCTGACAGCATCATTACGCGTTCCATCCACCGATGTGTTAATGGAAACCTGTTGACATCTATAGGTGTATCTTTGACAGCTCGATACACATCCAAGTCAGTCTTCGAGTGTCTCAGTCTGAAATAACCAAAATACACATACATCTGTGTGCTTGGTGAAGAATATGTTTATTCAGTTATGTTAAGAATATACATTATCATAATAGACTACTAAAAAAATTCCATAGTACATATAGGCTAGTGTTTTCCTTAGACATTTGGTAAGGCATGGTAGGCTGAATAATTTGGGATCATTTTGTCCATTTTCAGGGCACTTTTTTGGATTAAAGACAAAAAATTAATTGAAGTAAAAAAATAAATGTACGGTAACTGCAATGTGCTTGCTTTAATAAAAGAATGGCAAAATATATAACAGGGATATTTTATTAATAAATATCTTCTTTTTTTTAAGAGATTTTACTTTTAATTTTAGAATTAATTATTGAAAAAGTCTTGTTTAATCTCAAGTCAGCATGGTGCTGATTAAGGCAAGATGGGGCTAGATTACTGAGGTATGGTTCCCCACCATGCTAAAACAAGCTAGGGAAAACACTAATAGGCTATCCATCATTTAATTTAAAATGAAACAAAATTATTATTAATATTATGTCGGTTCAAAAACATAATTATTCTATTTTAAATGGAGGTTGCATTATAAAGAGCCTGTCATTTGCAGAGAGGGTGCACTCAAAAATATCACTCTTCTGAAAGATGGCCAAGTCTGAAAATTACAGTATTAATATTCTTTCAAATTCACTATGTGCTCACTCTTGTGCATAAATCTAGAGGAGTGTATTTATCAAACATGACAGACTGATTATACAAGTCAAATCTGTAAATAATATCTCACCCCAGGATATGAATATTGAAGTTTGATTCATGATCAGTTCTGAGGAACAGTGCTTGGACTGGTACCGTGTGCTGTCTTAGAGTGTACTTCTCCTCACAAGTAACATCCACGGTGACCAGCCGCGGAGATTCTAGACCCAACAGCCTGTCTGTGAATTCCTGCCTCTGGAGAGACACCACGATGTCAGGAAAAACATTGTTCACCGAAGTCTTTAGGTCCTCGTCCTTCGTCACCCAAACATCAACCACAATTTCATGTTTCTCGGAATCACAGCTAGCAGGGGGAACACCACACTTGACGAGGACAATCACAGGTGCGTTAGGGGACAGCAAATCGTCTTCCTCTTCCGTTACTTTCAGATCGGAAATCCGTCGGAATGTTTCAGCTGCGTGGTGAGACTGACCTAAATTCAGAGTTATCTGCCCATATGGCATTGTGGTAGGGGATGCAGAAAACAATTTTGTATTTTCAGGTGTAAACATTAGCTTCGTCTCGAATTCACTGCACAGATTACTAAGATTTGTGTTAAAAGAGAGTTCTGGTGTTTTCGGACTGGAAAACACACTAGATTCATCAGCATTGGTATTTGTTAACAATGTCGCTGGGTCCTCTTCACCGTTGGAGAGTTTCATCTTGGAGAGAGACATGAGAATGCTGTTTTCATCACTATTACTCGTTGATGATGACAACCCCACATCCGCATCTGAACTGCGTACATCAGCAGCTGCTGTGGGTGAAGTTTGTTCCGCTTCAGATGACTGACGTCGATAGGCCCAAGTATTAGGAGTACTGCTTTCCTCCCTCCTCTGACTAGAGAGTCCAGCTTCATCAGTCGAAAGAGATTGGTTAGAGTTTTGTCCCATTTGTTCAGAAGGTTTCTGAGCTGATTCTTCTTCTCCATCACCAGGATGTGAAGTAATTATGCGTGTGTCTGCAGTAACTGAGCTTGAGTGCTGATGTGACGTGGATGTGTCTGTCTGAGGAGTATGGAACAGTGAAGCTTTGATGTGTGTGACCGTGTGGCCAGACCTAACAGTCTTTTCTTCTCCTGAAGATGCATCATCACAGTTGACACATGCTGACTTGGAGTCCGGCGACTCTGGCTCACCGCTCGGATGATGTTGTCTGTACGACCAGGTATTTGGTTTCGGAGTACTTGTCAGGTTACCAAATGACCCCGACCCATCAGGCTGAGGATGACCCAACCCATTTTTCACTGTACTGTCACTCATCGCCACCCTTTTCTGATCACTATCACCACTCCCACACAAACCGTAGCTCTGGTTCCCATTAGAGCAACCCGAGTGGGATTCAACAGCAGATCCTTGTAAACTGACTCCACCAGAAGCAGAAAGAGAACTGGCTTGAATAAGAGATTTGTTGTGTGGTCTGACAAAGCTGGAGCCAAGGTCGCCATGGTGATGGGAGACGGCTGAGCTCTGAAGGATGTCCTCGGGGTGGATGTTCTGCAGACACTGTGTGAATGTCAGAGCGGACTGCTGCTTCCTGAAGTGTTTCTCCAGCTCAGCTACTCCGCTCTCCGCACCCAGGTCGACAAACGCATCCAGGAACTCCCAGTACTCCAGCCACGGGATGCGCATCTCGTGGGCAAGCTGTCTGCAAAACAGAGCAGTCACATGGGTTAAAACTGTGTCTTACATGGAATTGGTTTTAAAGAAGCATAATCTAATCCTTACCAAAACAATACTCAAATTTGTAGAACTTAAAATATACAATGTCAATATATACTGGTAGGATTGTATTTTTAATAAATTTAAATAGGATACTTTACAAATATCTAAAATTGTCAATATGTACCCGAGATAAAAGCAAACAAAACAAAAAACACACACTATGGCCATTATTTGTTAGTTATCAAGTTACTTACAGTGTTTCTGCCAGAAAGATATTTTTGGGTATGGCGCTATCGAATTGAATATTTACAAGGTGTGTGCTGCATGCAGTTGATGTACCCGCTGTCTCACAGAAAAAAAATGGGTTAGAGTTATGAAAATCATACAGCAATGATAAGTAATTAATTTTGTCAAAAGGTTAACATAAAAAAAAAAATCTGCAAAACAATTTTGGGTATAGCGCCATACCCGTTTTACCCTCTGTCAGAAACTCTGTTTTAAACAATTCCTGAGAATCCCCACTCCCCTCCCTCTTTGATATAAATCTCATTGTGAACTGCTACAAATACCAGGATGATCAGACACATTAGATACTGTGAATACACCAACTTCTCTCTCACTAACCAATAACAATTAACCAGTGACCTGGTCAGACAGCTCAGATAGCTAAAGTGTGTGCATACTTGAACCTTAATCACATATAAGCACGAAAATAAGTATAAATGAATGAAAATGTCAATGCCATATTCCATACTGAATATTCAGTCTTGTTAGAAATGACTTGCTGTATCAGGATCCAGTTACACAGATAGCATTACGTACAAACCTTCCTATTCTCTCCAGCCCCTTGTCTCCATCCTCTCTCTTGATGCTGGCTACAGTCTTCCTGTCCCCCACTGGAGAGTGAGACAGAGGCGAGCTCCACTGACGGTAAAACAGATGTGCCTACAAGTACAACACATTATACTGGTTTATTAGAGAGTAGCAAGTTCCAACGATGATAAAACAGATGTGCCTACAACACATTATACTGGTTTATTAGAGAGTAGCAAGCTCCACTAATGATAAAACAGATGTGCCTACAAGACATTATGCTGGTTTATTAGAGAGTAGCAAGCTCCACTAATGATAAAACAGATGTGCCTACAACACATACCGGTTTATTAGAGAGTAGCAAGCTCCACTGACGGTAAAACAGATGTGTCTACAACACATTATGCTGGTTTATTAGAGAGTAGCAAGCTCCACTGATGATAAAACAGATGTGCCTACAACACATTATACTGGTTTATTAGAGAGTAGCAATCTCCACTCACGGTAAAACAGATGTACCTACAACACATTATACTGGTTTATTAGAGAGTAGCAAGCTCCAACGATGATAAAACAGATGTGCCTACAACACATTATACTGATTTATTAGAGAGTAGCAAGCTCCACTGACAGTAAAACAGATGTGCCTACAACACATTATACTGGTTTATTAGAGAGTAGCAAGCTCCACTAATAATAAAACAGATATGCCTACAACACATTATACTGGTTTATTAGAGAGTAGCAAGCTCCACTAATAATAAAACAGGTGTGCCTATGACACATTATACTGGTTTATTAGAGAGTAGCGAGTTCCAATGATGATAAAACAGATGTGCCTACAACACATTATACTGGTTTATTAGAGAGTAGCAAGCTCCACTAATAATAAAACAGATGTGCCTACAACACATTATACTGGTTTATTAGAGAGTAGCGAGTTCCAATGATGATAAATAAAATGTTACATATATAACAGTATACTGGTATATTAGTGAGAGGTTAAATCCACTGACTGTGATGTTGTCAGCTTA
>JAECMU010000089.1:0-13433 GCA_016106625.1 Dracogyra subfuscus | reverse complement strand
ATATAGATAATATAGATAGATAGACAGACAGACAGACAGACAGATATAGATAGATAGATAGATAGATAGATAGATAGATAGATATATAAACAGACAGACAGATAGATAGAAGACCGACAAACCTACAGACTTAGAGACTGGCGGACATACAGCTAAATAGCTAGATACTATAGATAGGTTAAGAGATCCATTGACAGACATACAGAATGAATGAATGGATGGAAGGATGGATGGATGGATGGATGTGTTGACAGAGATCCCTCTAAACCAGACATCTATGGAATCAAGTAAAATGTGGTTTCAAGGAGTATCCGGATTAGAGATTCTGTTCTGTACTAATACATCAAAGATTGTGGCATGTACTGTCCTGTCTCTGTGAAAGTGGATGCGAGGTCGGTCTAGGATCGATCCCCGTCAGCTAACCACTGGGTTTTTTTCTCTCGACATAACCATATGTCTGACGCCGATATAACCGTAATTAAAATGTGTTGAGTGCGTCGTTAAACAAAACAACCAAACAAACTGTGAAAGTGAATATAAAAAAATCCCTTGATGCCAATGGGAAAATATAGTGTGGAATTCCCTCTGAAAACGACATCAGAATTACCAAACGTTTAACTTCCAGTAGTCAATGAGTTCTAGTGGTGTCGTTTAACAAAATAAACTTTAACAGTGTATACTTACAGTAAGCACGTTCCACGAAGATTCCGATGCACACCAAAGTGTAGAGAGTGAGCCAGAAGATGTGTAGTTGGTAAATCTCCACATACCGACTGAAGGCATCCCACCGAAGTGACAGCGCAGATTCCGGGTAGCTCGCTCGTGTCACCGCGACCTCAACCTTGGACCTTCTGTTAGCTGGCGTCTCTCTGCTGCCTTTACCCCTTTAAAATTAATATACAATCAACAGTTAACTGTCATAAATACGAATAAAACATGCATATGTTGTTATTACTTTCCTTTAACCCTTTAAATTTAAAAGGACATTCCAGAGTTTGCTGCATTGTAAGATGTTTCCGACTAATAAAATATTTCTACAATTAAACTTACATGTTAAATAAATGTTCTTGTTTAGAATATCAGTGTCTGTATATTCAATGTGTTTCTGTTCGTCTTAATATTCATAAGAAACCCGAACTGGATTTTGTCTTCAAATAATTTCGTACTATATTTTAGGAAATCAAATTAAATTTTAACCTAGTACAAATATTAGAACGATCAGAAACACGTTTAATATAGAGCCACTAAAATTTTATGCAGAAAAAAAAAAAAATATTTGAAATTTAAGTTGAATCGTTAAAAAGTGAAGCAAACTCAGGAATGTCCCTTTAATATATCATCCACAGCTAACGTTCATAAATACAAACAAAACAAACAGTGGCCTAGGCAAGATTTTGTATTTGGTGGGGGTGGGGTGGGGGGTGGGGTGGGGTGGAGGTGGCACTAGACAGCCAAGTAAACAATGATATCGAGTACGCCACTGATCAACCCTAATTTGCCACTGAAAACAAACACGGTTTTTTTATTACTTTCCTTTAGACTTTTATATTTAATATATTATCAACAATTAATTTTTATAAATACAAGCATATTCAGTTTTTACTTTTACACATATCGTCAATAGCTAATTTTGATAAATACAAATAAAGCAAGCATATTATGTTGTTATTATTTTAAAACGTTTATATTACAATGTGTAATATGCTGTTACCATTTAAATTAACATATCATCAACCGATAACTTTCATAAATACAAATATAAACAAACATATTTTATTATTATTTTAAAACGTTTATATTAAAATGTGTAAAATGTCTTTACCCCTTTAAAATTAGACATATCACCTATAGCTAACTTTCAAGAATATAAATGAAAGAAACACAATCTGTTATTACTTTCCTTTACAACTTTAAATTTAAAATATTACCAATAGCTAAATTTCATAAATAGAAATGAAACAAGCATATTTGTTTTTAAAAACGTTTATATTAAAATGTGTCAAATGCCTTTATTCCTATAAAATAGCATCAACAGCTAAATTTCATAAATACAAATAAAAAATATTGTATTATTACTTTTTAAAATTTCTGTTCAAACATATATAAAAAGGTTAAATACAAATATGAATTATATAGCAGTTCCAATACATATAAATATTATTACACAAACAAACACACACACACACACACACACACACACACACACACACACACACACACACACACACACACACACACACACAGATAGATATATATATAGATACATGTACATACATACATCCATACATACATTCACACACGTCTGTCTGTCTGTCTGTCTATCTATCTATCTATATCTGTCTGTCTGGCTAGTAAGCATTTGACGATATACGTTAATGATGACAACTCGCGAGTGAATTAAAAATGCAGTTATGCTTATATTTGAACTTAGAACTTGACTGTATACGATTGAAACCAGACAATGCAGCTTTAACAAAATAACTTACTATTAGACAGTTAAGGCTAGATTATTTTATTATTAGAGAAATAAAATTGAAATTGATCTACTATTAAAAAATAGTTGTCGATTAATCTACTATTAAAAATAATTGTCGATTAATCTACTATTAAAGAAATAGTAGTAGATTAATTTACTATCAAAGCAATAGAGGTAGATTAGTCTACTATTAAAGAAATAGGGATAGATAAATCTTCTATTCAAGAAATAAGATTAGATTAATATACCATTAAAGAAATAGGGGTAGATCAATCCACTATCAAAGAAATAGGACTACATTACCGGTAACTTTGGTACACTGTTTTGCGTCTGTTCCGCAGACCCTCACTCTGTCCCGGTGCAGCTTGCATGCCTGTTGACAGACGAACACACACTTACAAACAAACAAACATTGTATATCAATTATATATACTCCATGAAATTCAATTTAGTCTTGCAGATGAGCTAAGCGTGAAATATGCTTCTGTTTTGTTTTGTTTCCAGTGATATAACAGGTAATAATGGGTAGTCAATGTAGAAACAGACATTGGTATGATATGTTTTAGTGATACGACAAAACAGTTCATAGTCCTAAGAATGAAACTGTTTCTTCAGCTCTTATATATGCTAGCTGATTGAACTGGCAAAATTTGATTGGTTGGTGTAACCGATTATAATCTCTGATTAATAATGAAATATAAACCGATTTCCAAACACTAATTTGTCTGTTTCCTGAAACAGTGCTGGACAAAACAATTCGTTTCCTATTCGTCGTATTACATGTAGTGCACACCTTAAGTGTACTTTAAGTTGTACCCATGTTAAAAAAAAAAAAATATATATAAAAAAAAAACCCACATAAAATAAAAAAACTGACCTCCAACCAACGATGCAGCTTGCAAGGTAGACTTGTATTCTGAGGACGCGAACACCTTTCTAAAATCTTCATACGACATCCGGTCCTGGTCGGAAACACCGGCACTTTGGAACATGACGTCAATGAGTTCGTTGACGCGAGCATCGTCTAGATTTGCCTCCGATATGTCCAGCATGGATCTATTGAGTTAAAGACATTTTTAATATAAAAATATAATACGCTTACATTTTGTTTTGGTCCAAGATAGGGATATAAGTAAATTTTGAATATGTTGATGAATGTGATATATTTTCATTACATGCATACGTTTATTCTTCCTGTCATGTCACGCTTTGCTGTCATTAAAATAAAAATATTAAGATGGAGGATGGAGGTTAGAGGAGAGAGAGAGAGAGAGAGAGAGAGAGAGAGAGAGAGAGAGAGAGAGAGAGAGAGAGAGAGAGAGAGAGAGCGTAATCACCGTAGTGTAAATAAATAATTTATATTACTGAAGTTACATGTAGGCCTACATGAGGAGTAAGGGATCTTTAATAGACACTTGCCCACAGACAGGACAACACATACCAGAGCTTGTTATATATTAGTTGGGACAGGAAACAAGCCAGCTGAACTACAGCTGAGGTGTGAGTTAAGCTTATTGTGCTTGAATATTAATTAGATACAAGATCAAATATTAAGTTAAAATGAATACCAATGTTATCATGTCAAGAAAAAACTACTTTATTGGTATCTAGTTTGAGAAATCAACTCTCGTACTTGATCATTTTATAGAAATCGCTTCTCGTGAGGTATCCCCGTTTCCTGATGTCGTAGATGTTGAACATGAGTCTGGATTTATCATCGGCACTGCCTAAAATGAAACAACATTAATGCAAGTGTAGCATCTTAACATGTACACATGTACAAAATAAATCTAGGTGAGGCAAACCAAGAAGAGTTGGATATTTATAAACTAAAGAGGAACGTCTTTATATTTTCTGATCTGTCCCATCTAGGGTCTGTATTGTACGATTCAGTAAAATATAACTGGAATGTGCATACGGAGGATAAAACGTATAAAAGATGCGTTTGGTGGTAGAAAGTTGCATCCACTTCTTTAAAAAAAAATCTTATAGTCTCCACTGGTGATACCATAAACACCTCCTTCTTAAGCTTGACATATGTATTCATCTGCCCCATATGCATTACAATGTCATCATTAACACCAGTACAAAATACCTATTACAGCGAATCCATTTTAAACTGAACACCCATGGCATCAAGTAAAAAACATTAGTTTTACGGTCTATTCGACTTGGAGAGATTCTGTTTTGAACTGTTATTTAAAAAGAAATCGTGACAGATATCTAATTTTCTGGGAATTCCTGCTTACAAAGTAGGGTTGTTTTTTGTTTTTTTTTACTGAATATGTAGTTTACACACCAGCAGCAAACGTGACAAACAGGTCGAGGAACTCCCTGAAGGAGAGAAACCCGTCGCTGTCCTTGTCCGCCAGGAGGAAGATGTTCCTCACGAACACCGACGAGGGTTGCAGACTCAGGGCATCGGCAAGTTCCGTCCTCGTCAGCTTTATGTTGATGATCTCGTTCGCCTCGTCTTCGTCCAGATCGTAGTTCCGAGCTGTCGGGTCCTCCTTCAGAGCCTGCAAGATACAAGGTGTGTTTGGTTTGTTTAACGACACCACTAGAACAGGCAGATTAATTAATCATCGGCTATTGAATGTCAAACATTTGGTAATTCTGACTCGTAGTCATCAGAGGAGTCGTTAAATAACACATTGGTATATTGATGTTCGTGTTTACCTGTAAGCAGATGACCCTAAAGAAGCGGTCGAGTAGCTGCTGTCTGGTGTCTATGTTCTTGGAGTGATCTAGAATCACCTGTTCCGGCTGCTCCTGCCTCTCCTCCTGAATTCCCAGCTCTTCCAGGAACCGCGCAGTCGCAGCGATCAGTTCCTGTCTCGCTAGCATGTTCGAGAAACGCAGTATCTGTAACACAAGGGAACATGTCTTTAGAATTGTTTCGGTCGTATAGTGATTGAACTGTCGAAATAAATGCTAGTATGTACTGGTCTTGCGTGTGCGTGCATGCGTGAATTCGTGTGTGTGTGCGCATGTATATATGTGTGTATGTGTATGTATGTATGTATGTGTGTGTATGTGTATGTGTATGTATGTGAGTGTATGTGTGTGTATGTATGTGTGTGTGTGTGTGTGTGTGTGTATGTGTATGTGTATGTATATGTATGTATGTGTGTATGTTTTTATATGTGTGTGTATGTGTATGTTTGTGTGTGTATGTATGTGTGTATGTGCGTGTATATGTGTGTGTATGTGTGTGTGTTTGTGTGTTTATGTGTGTGTATGTGTGTGTATGTATGTGTGTATGTGCGTGCGTGCGTGTGTATGTGTGTGTGCGTGTGTGTGTGCGTGTGTGTTTGTATGTCAAATGTGTATCTGTGTTTGGCATTAAACGTAATTTCCTAATATCTGGAGAACGAAAAAACAATGCTTCAGATTACAAATTTTCATTATATTAGACATACAGGAGGACAAACAAATGTAATACCTATAGTCATCCAATATGCGTGGAAAGCTTTGTATTTGGCATTATTATTTGCATACGAGCTTAGCGTGATTCTGCCTTTACTGGCATGCGAACCAAACACAATCCTATGGTTGTTACTTGGAACGAGGAGATTGTGCACACCCTTTGATTCATAATACTTAAAGATCGACATCTTTTGACAAGTGGTAAAGCGCTCGCTTGATGCGTGGTCGGTTTGGGATCGATCTTCGTCGGTGGGCCCATTGGGCTATTTTTCGCTCCAGCCAGTGCACCACGACTGGTACATCGAAGGCCGTGGTATGTGCTATCCTGTCTATGGGATAGTGCATATAAAAGATCCATTGCTGCTAATCGAAAAGAATAGCCCATGAAGTGGCGACAGCGGGTTTTCTCTCTCAATATCTGTGTGGTCCTTAACCATAAAACACGCCATGTGTTGAGTGTGTCGTAAAGTAAAACATTTCTTTTTCTTTTTTATTCTTTTAACAATGTTATGGTCTTCGAGTGGCGAAGCGAAGCGGTGTACACCCCTTAATTCATAACAGATTGCCCTCTTTGGAATACGGACCAAAACCTGTTACGGTTCTAACGTTGGTAGAGGAGGGTATGCACACCACTTGATTCTTAATACTTACATGATCGACCTTTCCTGGAATATGGACACCCTTCAGTGTTATTGTTCTCACGTGGAAAAAAAGAGAAGTTATACACATCTCTTGATTCTTACAAGATGGAGTACGGACCAAAAGACAATGTAACTATCGTCCTAGCGCGAGAACTCGATGCTGTCAGGTCAGGTCTGGTCATAAGGCTTAACGTGTACATTCAGAGCAAGCTGTTGAGTCGTGGGCGCAAGAGCTTGCGTAGCAAGCTCTTTCGTCCAAGACAGATAGAGGGTGGGGATGGTGAGGGAGGGACGCCTGCACTGTCAGGTGCAAGGGAGCACCAGCAGTCCAACCGAGGTCGGTAACAGGCGGGGGTGGGTGGTTGGGGCTATTGAAAGAAAGCCAATTTGAATGAAGGAACTTTGGCGCAATTTTTGAACGGTCTATCGAAATTATAAAGAGGTATGCGAGCTAGTATAGGTTTTGACTTAGTATGTCGAGAGTAGCTCGTACTCGATGCTGTTCACACGCCTTTTATTTATAACAGATTTACCTCTCCTTGAATACGGAGGCGTTACGTAGCCTTGTGGTAAAGCGTTCGCTTGATGCGCTGTCGGTCTTGGATAGATCCCTGTCGGTGGACCTATTGGGCTATTTCTCGATCCATCCTGTGCACCACAACTGGTGTAACAAAGGGCGTGGTATGTATTATCCTGTTTGTGGGATGGTGCATATAAAAGATCCCTTGCTGCTAATCGAAACGAGCAGCCCATTAAGTTTCGATAGTGGGTTTCCTCAATCAATATCTGTGTGGTCCTTAACCGTATGTCTGACACCATATAACCGTAAATAAAATGTGTTCAGTACGTCGCTATATCAAGCATTTCATTCCTCTCCTAAAACTTGAATACGGACAAAAAGACAATGCTATGGTCCTCACATGGGAGAATGGAAGAGGTAATCCCCCTCCTTGATTGTTGATACTCACGAGATCCACCTCCCCCGGAATGCGGAGACAGACGAGGTCAAGGTGTCTGTCGTAGGAGATTTTAATGGTGGCCTTGTTCACGTTTCTTAAGTCTATGAAGCGCAGAGACTTGCCGCGCAGGTCCGACACCGAGATCTTCTTCCTGGCAGAGTTGAACTCCACCACCACGTTCCTCGTGCCGGACTCCGGGCCCGTCCATTCCTTACCTGAAACAGTCATGCCCAACAATGATCAAAACGCTAAAACCAGTATGTAGCGTTTTGAAACGCTGGATCTATTCCTCCTCTAAAAGTAATAGTCGTCATCATACCCTCTCCCCGCTCACATTCACTTAATTTAACAACCATTATTTGAAATTTTGTTAGGTAATACATATTAGATTTTAAAAAGCCGTCGAGAAACAAAAATGGCCATGGCTATCTGCATTTTACTTTATCAATGAAAATGAAACATTGTTTGGAGAACGTTATGTAATTCCACATTCTTCGCCCGTATTCCATGATCAAACTCGTATCCCTGCACAACGCAAAGTCGAAAGGATGTTACGCTAAGTCGTAATTGCTCCATGTTCCCTATCAGGTTCTCGTCCATAGGAGGACGGCCATTCACTAGGAGATCCGTAACAGGATGTTTCATCCCTGTTGCACCGCCCGAAGGACTGCCACTCCCAAGACTAACTTAGAAAACCCAAACTGTGACGAACGCTCCCCGTATAGCGTTACGCAATTGCTGAACGGCTCCAACAGTGATAAGGAATCTAAATATAGCATGCTTGTACATGCCTCGTAATTCGGTGTTAGAAGGGCAGGTTAAGATAGTCTTTAAAAATCTAGGAAATAAAGGCCACCAAGGCTAACCTAAAAGGCACAAAGGCTACTTTCATACATTTTCAAAGGGCACCAACGTAGCTTTATTTAGGAAATCGATTTAACCAGAAAATTATTTTTAACTGTAATTCTGTTAAATTGGTCATTGATCAATAAATTAGTGTGTTCTATTGGAGTCGTTAAACAAAACAAACTATAACTTTTTAGTTTTACCCAAATGACCCAAATAAAAACAAATTGTGGAGGGAAATCCCATTCTGTCATGTGACCTTATCCACAAAAACAGAAACATTGCCAGAGGACAAGTTGACCTATTTTCTTAGGTATGCTTTCAGCATTTATGGGGTATTTAAAATAATAAATAAGATGTTAAATGGGGTGGGGTGAATACTGGTATACAAATAAACAATTTGCATTATTATTGTGGATGGATTGATTTTTCAAATGATTGTTTGCCATTGTAGGTTTTTTTGTTGTTACCGCTTGATATTATTTCACGACTTGTCATCTTAAGCCCTGAACTCAATCACTGGCGTTGTCGGAGACTGGACCCAGTCTAGGCATGCCTAAACATTGAATGGATATGAACATGACAAATGTCTTTGAAATTGGAACCTTCAACCCGTATAGTTATTAGCACTGGTCCGTCCGATAATTAACATAGTAAAATAATTTATGTCATAAAGAATATCAATGAATACAGATCAGTTTAAATAGCTAATAATAATCTAGCAGTTTTCTTCCTCTTCCTTACCTTGTTGTCTCGATTCTTTCAGTCTTCGTTTTCTTGTTGGTATTTTTTTATTTGGAAACAAACTGAACCACGGGAATCTGTTTTGGCAATTCACGGGTTTTTATTTTTAATTGTACAACATTTTTTCGTAATGCTGTACGTTTCAACTGTAATGTATCACAAGTTATATAAACCTCTTTTGTCTTAGAACATAACTAAAATAATGTATGAAATACACACATTAAAGTTATTTAAAATAAAAAATCGATACATGCCAACAAATTTATTTGGATTCGCCTCTTTTTTTCTTAAGGGCTGTCCTTGGTTGTTAGACTGGTTTATTCTCTGTCTCCGCTTAATGAGCAGCACCAGCAGCAGAATGGACCCTGTAATCATAGACAAACAAGTTGCAACTCATACTTAACATGAACCTACAGTAATGGTAATGGTAGAGGTAATACAATTCAAATGTAATGCAATGCAATACATTGGCAATGTAATCGTAACAATGGCAATGCAATGCAATTGAATGTATTGCAATGCTATTGAATGTATTGCAATGCAATGCAGTGCAATGGTAATGTAATGGTAATGGTAAGGTAAATGTAAGGTAAATGTAATGTATAATGCAATCTAATTTAAAGTTACGTAAGGTGCTTCGATTATAGGACTGCCACCGTCTGGAATGATATTTTGGAGGACTGCCACTTTCAACAATTGTAGACATTTCTTTATATATAAAGATATTAATATAATTCATAACTATATACACATTATCTTTTCATTTTCAACTTTCAGGGACAGGTAATACAATTCTTGAACATGTAAATACACATACATACATACATACATACATACATACATACATACATATATACATACACACGTACACACAAAGAAATAAAGAAAAAGAAATAAGAACAGAAAAAAGGAATTTTATTCCAGACAAGATATCAACCCTGCACCAATGGTTGAGTAGGTGTACCTGGTATAACGAGACCCAGCGCCACGATGGACAATGGGAACGACAGTCTGCTGTCTGTGAAGTAGTCGAACGTGCTTAGCGGGGAGCAGACGTCAAGCTGGGTGCTATTGGTGTCACGTGTTGCTAGAGGTGGTCGACAAGAACAAGCTAATCCTCCTGAAATCACATCCCAGAAAACGTTCATCCTTTACCCAGTATACTTCTTTTCTTTTTTGTTACTTCTTCACCAATTTTTCTTTGCTTATCATGTTCTGTTTGCATTTTTATTTTGAATTTGTTTGATGAATACTAAATAAAGATTATATCATAGAATTAAGAACAAAATAGCAACGATTGATTGTATTTTACTTCATGAATAAAAATTAGAAAATATTTTGAACACTTTATGCAACAACTGACCTCCTCGTAATGTTTCTTAACCCAAGCCTACTTCCCCGTAGGGTGTTACGTAATTGTTTCATATGAAAATATGTTAACACGTGTTATTTATTGTTAAAACAACGCGTCTGTATTCAATATGTTTTGTGTCTGTGTGTGTGTGTGACTTGTTTCTTTCTTTTTTAACAGTATGCACCATGATTTTTAACGTATAGCTAATACTAATAACGATATTTACCAGAACAAATTAATACATTTGGAGGAAGCTCGGATAAGGGTATGTTTGTTGTAGCAGCTAAGATTTGACGGAAAGTCACCGATTTAACATCAACCAGTTCTTGCGCTGTAAACCTTCTGGATAAAACCAATAATAATAATAATAATAATAATAATAATAATAATAATAACAAAATAACATTTTAATGAATAAAAACACTAAAAACGCATTCCACACTGAAAATGCAAATAATGTTGAAGGACAATATAAAATTGACAAATGGATCCATATCCAAAAACACTGAGAACTCTCCAGAAAACATTATTACAGTCGTATTTATTTATTTTTAATTTGAGAAGATAAGTGAAAACGATTTAGGTGTCAAGTATTAGGTCCGGCTATTGTTCACAAAACAATTTTACTGACAGATAATTGATATACAAGCTGTTCATTATAAGAGTTTTGTTGGAGTGAAGTATGTACCTGTTTGATCCAATGTTATTTTCATACCACAGTCTGTCGCCATTTCTAATCCTCAGAAATTGTTCTTTTATGATTAGCTGAAATGTTTGACCAGGACCAAATCCACTTGACTCTAGCATTCCACCGGTAATTAGGTCAAGATCATCTGGCGACGTAGTATTTCCATATAGTATTTGCAAATCCAGGATTTTCTGCAATTAATGTGTGTGAGTGTACAATGAAATATATGTAAGGAATGTTCCTGAGTATGCTGCAATTTTTAAGATGATATCGACTAACAAAGACTTTTTAACGATTGTAATTACATATCAAATATATTTTTATCATACAATATTAGTAGCTGTGTTTTTGATCATTCTAATATTTGTAGTAGGTTAAATTTCATTTTATTTCCTAAAATATATAGACAAAATCCAGTTTGGGCTTCTTACAAACATTAAGACGACCAGAAACACCTAGAGTATACAGACACTAATGAACTAAACAAGAAAATATATTTAATATGCAACTTTTATCGTAGAAATATTTTATTAGCGGAAACATCTGACAATGCAACAAACTCAGGAATGTCCCTTTAAGAAGTCACATTTATAAGAGTGAATGAAAAAAAGTACTCTTAATACAACTAACGATTTAATATAGACAGGTATTATTTTAAAACTATATTAAATAGTTTCGCAAAAGAATAACACACGCCAGTTTTTAATATAATAATTGTTTTTGTAAAATAATGTGCCCTCTTAATTCGGGTGGCTACATGAAAAGTTTCTACTACATTTTATTATTGACAACTTTAATAATACAATATTTGTGTACAATGTAAACTTGCACAATAAACATGAAATATGTTGCTACAACATTTCAAGCTAGTTTCCGCCAAATAAACTAACTGAGAGAATGGGAATTTTATATGCGCTTTCCATAGATAGAACAACGTTGTAATAGCCTGATATACCAGTCGTGGAGCATTGGATAAGACGAAGGAAAAAAACACAATATCGTAAATCCGTTGTAGGCAAAGATATCACTACAACACATACCATTATGACGTCATAACCTACGATGCTTTTTAGATATCGTAACGCTGAGATAGCTTCGAAAATACAGGCCCTAAATCGTGACGATTTGTGCTGCACTGCAACACAGAACTATGCCAGGAAGATAGGGTATGCTATATCCCGTACACCAAATTGAAAACAAACTGTTCTCTAAACATCGTGACATCCAGTCACATCGTATTAACGCGCCTTAAGAGTTGGACGTTGTCTACCTGATTAACGCCAAGAGCGCTACTGTCATTATTGATTTCCTTCCAATCTGTGATGGGCTTCAGTCCCAAAGTCTCTCTAACCGTGTTGTAGTCTGGCAAACCATGATCTCGGCCACGTTGAATATCAAGAGCAGCGAGATCTCGACGTGAGAAATGTAGTGGTCCATAAAGATATTCTGTAAATAGAACATAAAAATGGAGCGGTCCATGCAATTATTCCGTCAATAAAAGATGAAAATGTAGTCGTCCATAAAGATATTTTGTCAATAAAAAGTGAAAATATATTGGTCCATAAAGATATTATGTAAATAGAATTGTGAAAATACAGTGGTCAATTTACATATATTAAAATAATATAAAAATTAAAATGCAGAGGTCCACAAAGTGAACATGTAGTGGTCCATATAAATATTTCATGTAAATATGCCTGTCTTTTAGATGAACAGTTAGTGGTCCATATACATATTTTGTCAATAAAAGTTGAAAATGTAGTGGTTTATACAGATATTGTGCTAATAAAAAGTGAAAAAGTAGTGGTCCATAAAGATATTCTATCAATGCAAAGTGAAATTTGTAGTGGTCCATATAAATATTTTGTTAATAAAAAGTGAAAAAACAATGTTGTTGTCCATAAAGATGTGAAAATGTGGTGCTCTACTAGTATAGAGATATATTATGTTAATACAACATTTAGAATGGACAACGAAATTCATAAATAAAAAGTAAAAAATGTAGTGGTTCACATACACTGTATTCTGTCAATACAAAGTCAAAATGTAGTTGTCCATATAAATATTATATTAATTAAAAGCATCTGATTGTAGTGATCCATACAGCTATTATTTAAACACAATGCGAAAATGTAGTAGTCCATACAGATATTCTGTTAACAAAATTATTCAAATGCATTTGTTTATATAATATTATATCAGTTTAAAGTATACTACGATATGCTGTCAATACAGAATTAAAAATGTAGTGGTCCATCAATACAAAGTGAAAAACATATTTTAGTACAAAATGAAA
>JAECMU010000086.1:293-10921 GCA_016106625.1 Dracogyra subfuscus | reverse complement strand
GTCAAAATTCTGGCTACGGGCCTGTATATTTGTATACACTTTTGATACCACCCCTATGTTTTACACCCTCTAGCAATGACAAGCTTTTATCTATGCAAATTTTGTAACATGGATTTCCCATTGATGTGAATTTCTTTTTTATTTAATAAATATATATATATATATACCAGTAAGTATTACAGAAGTTTTTAATGACGCATATGAAGGAAATGTGTATCGATGTATTTCGCACGCTAGCAAGTAAATTGGTTTGAGGTGTGATAACTTGCAAGCCATTTATTGATATATTTATATTCTCAGAACAACCCATTCTCCCGCGAGACATACATGTTTGTTATAAATTTGATAAAGACTTATTTTGAAGTCAAACAAAAACCTGCACCTGTTATTTGTCACGTTGTAATATATGGCATGTACCCTTGTTATAAATAAACGGTTTCCTTGATTTACAATATAAAATGAATACTCACAATCAAAGCTTCTGCTAAAACATGCACTGCATTTACGACTTGTGTAGTATTGTTGGTTTTGTTATTACCAAAACCATGGCAACTAAACTATCGATAATTGCCAACGGCTGCTTAAAACGCATTTGATTTTGCGATAACACAGCCATTAATTCTTTGTTTAAACGGATATTGATAAAATATACTGACAAAAAGAAATAAGGTAGAACCTGATATTGTAAACCAAATTTAATTCACCATTCTGACACGATGCATGGGGTTTTTGATTGCTGTTAGCGTGATCGCTAATTTTTGTCTATTAGTATACATTTCTTCATGTTGTCACACAACTTAGCAGACGACTATAGATTGCCGATGAGCGGTTAAAATCACAATATATCAGACAAATTGGGATAAATAAGTTATGGGAATTAAGGGAATGTTTGTTGTACCCATACTAACTGGAAATCCATTTCACTGACCATTCCAATATTAATAGTATGTTATTGTCAGTAAAATGACAGTGAAATATAGTTTGACCTTGCTTTTAACCAGATCGTAGAATACCTATGCAGAGGTGGATAATTTAATACTTTTATTATATATTAATTTTCATTTTTTACGACTCCTCTCCAAGCCTCCCCCAAAGTTCCTTTTTTTTTTTTTTTTAAAACGACGCACTCAACACATTATAATTACGGTTATATCGGCGTCGGACATATAGTTATGTCGAGAAAAAACCCCAGTGGTTAGCTGATGGGGATCGATCCTAGATCGACCGCGCATCAGGCGGGCGCTGTACCACTGGGCTATGATGCCCGCTCCCAGAGTTCCCTGAGCATTCACCTCATATCATTGGGGCTTCCACTAAATTGAATTTTTTGGATCTGCCACTGCTATGTCCAGGACTTTCTGTGCATTTCACTGGCACAAGTTACAACAATCATGGGAGGGGACAGACGGCACAGGCCCCCAATTTTGAAGGGTTACAGCTCTATAGTCCAAAAGGTCAATGGTATGAAGGTTCAACATTAACCCTAACTTTAGGTTCAGTAGTCCGAAGGTTTAAGACGTAACCCCAGACTGTTGAACCTTTAGACTATTGAACCTTTGGACTATAGAGTGGTCCCCATTTTGAAGATAATGCAGGGTCGCCCACTTGAAAAACAAATTACTATATTATACAGTACCATCCTCCCCAGTTGTTGTCAACTTTACATAAAACATTTTAAACAATGTTCAGCTCTCAAGTGGGAATAGTTTGTTTTTGTTTTACAACAACACTAGAGCACATTGATTTATTAATCATCGGCTATTGGATGTCATATAGCCTTAGAGAGGAAAGCAGCAATTTTTTTTCATTAGTAGCAAGGGATCTTTTATATGCACCATCCCACAGACAGGATGACACATACCATGATTTTTGATATACCAGTTGTGGTGCACTGGCAGGAACAAGAAATCTCTAGTGGGAAAGAAAACGAAAGAAAGAAATGTTTTATTTAACAACACACTCAACACATTTTATTTACAGTTTTATGGAGGTAGACATATGGTTAAGCACCACACAGATATTGAGAGAAAAACCCCCGCTGTTGCCACTTCATGGGCTACCTTTTTTTATTAGCAGCAAGGGATCTTTTATATGCACTATCCCACATACAGAGTAGTACATACCACGGCCTTTGATATATCAGTTGTGGTGCACTGGTTGGAACGAGAAATAGCCCAATGGGCCCACCGATGGGGATCAATCCCATACCGACATTGTGCTGTACCACTGGACTAAGTTCCGCCCCCCACCCCCACTCTAGTGGGAAAGGCACCAGCAGTCAAGATGTGAAAGGGAAGGCCTAGGCCAAATAATTTTAGGAACAAATTTCTTCAGGCTTTAAATAAAGCACTCAGTAAGCCTGAAATCATGTTGGGATAGGACAAAGATTTGTTGTTAAATATAGCATTAGAGAAACCCATTACTATAGGATTTTATTAAAGGCATGACTGATTATTGTAGTGGAGGAAACAGATTTATCCTCATGACCTACACATTTTTAGGACTCAAGGTGTTTGCTAATGTTGTATTTCCTTCATAATTTAAATTTTGGAATAGTTCCTTAGAAATGAAGTCAAACACATTTCAGTAAAATACAAAATGTTTGTTTTTAAAAAGGACCTTTTTTCTGTGGGAGGAAATGATGGATACGAATGGTGGTTTTACAGGGATATCACAGCAGCTGTGTGGATGACAGGGACGACCAAACCATATTTACTAATAAAGTGTTTTATTTAATGACATACGGTACTCAACACATTTTAATTATTGTTATATGTTGGACAACAGAAATAAGATAGGAAACCCACTACCCCCAGCAATAGGCTACTCTTTCATTTATAAAATGGTAATGAAAGAAAGAAATGTTTTATTTAACGATGCACTCACACATTTTATTTACGGTTATATGGTGACAGACATATGGTTAAGGACCACACAGATATGAGTGAGGAAATCCGCAGTTGCCACTTCATGGGCTACTCTTTTCGATTAGCAGCAAGGGATCTTTTATAAGCACCATACCACAGACAGGGTAGTACATACCATGACCTTTGATATACCAGTCGTGGTGCACTGGCTGAAGCGAGAAATACCCCAATGGGCCCACCAACAGGGATCAATCCCAGACCGACTGCGCATCAAGCGAACGCTTTACCACAGGGCTATGGCTCGCCCTTCATCATGTAGAAGTTGTACCAGAATACAAAATGGTTATCTCTACCTATATCCTAAAGCATGATCAAATACCGTAATTTCCATTTTCTATTACACTTGATGGTACCAACCCCATGTTTCAACTGGTTGTGCACAAATATAAAAATACTAAAACACCCATAGTCTTTTTCTATTAATATATTTCTAAATGAAAACACAAACAACTTTTCAAAATAAATATTTTTATTCTCAAAATATTATTTTGTCTTCATCTGAGAATAGAGCTTAGCAGTCCCATAACATTTTCTGTGAACTACTGACTAGACTCAAAATGTAGTCATGATCGGACTCAAAATTCACATTCAAATACACTGCGAGAGCTGATATGCATATCTAAAACACAGTAGTTGTTCCTGTATTTTTAAACTCTTTCAAATTGATCATAAACTGTAATAAAGAAGGCAAGAAAGCACAGATATATTTAATTATTTGTACAAAGAACTGTTGTTAAAACAAAAACACTTTTAAAAAACTGATAATCATTGTAACAAATTTATAAATTATGGCACAGATGTTAACTGTTAGTAGATTAACATCATTAAAAAAATATGTGGAATTTTTTTTGTAATCATTATAAAGAGCTATCAGTATTTGGAAACATTAATCTAATAAGTAAAAAGTACCTTTATTTAGTGTATTGATTTCATCCTAATATACCTAAATGAAAGTACAAAAGTTCCTAAATGATCTACTTAGGAGTTGCTGGCCTGCTATAGACAAGGCACTAGACAGATACTCGTGGAATCGGTCCCTGTTTTGCCAAATATCCATTTGACTCTGTATTGTGCAATGATACAGTCTTGATTGTAGAAAATGATTTTGTCTTTTAGATGAAAAGTTCAGAAGACTGTTTTATTGCAAAACTTTCAATAGATATTTATATGCAAAATAAAGTTGAAATTTGTATACTAGTAACCACTTGCTTTAAAAACTTTAAATTACAAACATTATATTTTTTTAACGTCCCATATGTAGAAGTACACTGCACATGAATAATTATTGTGTGTCACCTTATGACAATAAATAAGTTTCAAATATAAAGATGATATAGATAAATATATTTTTCTTTGCATTCCATCATAAAGTATATACAAATATACAAAAATATTTTCTCTGAATATACACATGAAAAATATGACAAAAAATTATGGCACAGGTTCATACACTGTATGTAAAGCAATTGCATAGAACAATGGAAAAACAATGGAAAAACAGTCTTGTACCATTAAGTGCTTTCAAACATGTTCTTTCTATAGGATACATCCTACACAAACAAGACCATACTAAAAGCAAATAACAGACAACAATAATTGTAATAATATTACAGCAACATAATTCATTCATAAAAATAGACTAATATATAATAGTACCCATGTCAAATTGTTTAATAAATTACATTGTTTTGGTCACAATGATAATAAAAAGAAAACAGAAATCCAATGCATACTATTTTTCACAAACTGCTGTTTTGTTGACTTGTCTGTTATTCAACTTTAAATTGATCTAAACCTTTAACCTTTAAACCATTAAATTCGAAAATAAAAAATTGTAATGTTCAGTATTATTACAACTTCATACATGTATGCCAAAAATCCATGTATTAAATTTTTTTTACAACTGACCTGTATTCAAATTAAAAAACAAAATCCACTCTCATTGCAAAATCAGTTTTTAAAAATATATTTGTATTTTAAAGTGCAGTACACAACTGTTATGGTTACATAGGTAACTCGCAGGTTTTACAAATATAATTCATATAGTCGGTTGATAAGATTTTGAAACAGTGTCCCTTGGAATCAGGATCAATACATTTCCAATAGCAATAGAAAAAAGGAATTGTATAGCTAGTAGATGAAAGAAATTTGTGAATGTCTAAAATCCAGATTATTTCAGAATCAAAATCTATTTCTCCAACCAAACCTAACACAGAAAGATGTTGATTCCCCAATTTCTCTTCTTGTTTTAATATTAGATATTCATGTACACATGTAATGTTTATCAGTGATGTGTTCAAATATCTACTATACGTGTAGATACTTTGTATTATAAACATCAGGTGATATATACAGGCACATGCGTGTGTGTGTGGGGGGGGGGGATGTTGGTTTGGGGTCAAGGCAAATATTTTTTTCATATCCCGATTTTTTACATTAAAAGAATGTGATCAGAAAGCAGCTCGGCTAGCCAGCAGAAAACTNNCCCCCCCCCCCCCCCCCTGCAAAATTTCCTGCGCACGCCCCTGATATATTATAAATATGCATGTCATCCCAGTTTTGCCAACAGCTTAAAGCAAAACCTCAGTTTGTCTAATACTGATAATATTGCTTTATATCCAGTGTTCTCCAACATTTCTTAAACCAAGCACTACAGATGCATATTTAACTGTTGTGGGTTGGAGTTATGGGGTTTAACCTAGAACTGTTTTTTGGCATCTGAATGTAATAGTTAACAGAAAAGGTGACATTTGAGGGGAAATAAGAGACTTTGCAAGCATGGCAGGATCATATAATGTTTAGAAAATCGCAAGGATGGTGCCAAATCACACGAACATGTTATGACGTTAGATCTGTAAGTGTAAATGTAAGTTTGATGATACTTCCTGAGATTATATATATGTATATGTATTTTGTTACGGTTAGTCGAGGCAGTATTGTATTAACGGAACATTCCTGAGTTTGCTGCATTGTGAGATGTTTCCTAATAATAAAATATTTCTACGATTAAACTTACATATTATTATTATTATTTTTTTTAGAATATCAGTGTCTGTATATTCAATGTGTTTCTGGTTGTCTTAACATTTGTAAGAAGCCCAAACTGGATTTGGTTTTCAAATAATTTCATACGTACGAAAAAAAAATATTTTAGGAAATAAAAAGAAATTTAACCTAGTACAAATATCAGAACAATCAGAAACACGTTTAATATACAGCCTCTAATATTTTAAGCAGAAAAATTGACAAGTATGCCATAACAGACTGATCTTCATCTCTTGTGTGGATGTGAAAACCAACAGACTCTGTTTAATGTGGAAATAAAATACTGCTACAGCATAATTCATTAATAAAAATAGACTAAAATATATATTACCCATTCCATATTGTTTAAAATAAACAAATTCCCTTAAATAATCATGTTTGCTTTGACTTCACTGTTTATTTTGCCTAGAACATTTTGTGTGTGTGTTTTTATCGGTCTGTAAATGTGTGTGCGTGTATGTTTGTGTGTGTGTTTGTGTCCGTTTTTTTGTATATGTGCGTGTACATGTTTGGGTCTGTTTTGTGTGTGTATATGTGTTTGTGCGTGTGCGTGCAGGAGTGCCTGCTTGCATATGTGTGTGCGCGTGCGTGCGTGCGTGTGTGTGTGTGTGTGTATAAGGGTATTCTACAAGAGGATAATGTTTCATGCCTAGTGGATATTATATTAAAATATATATTCAGTAGGTGAAAAATATCAGCCTACCCTACCAAACCCCACCCCCCAAAGAACTTGCTGCTGGTAATGTACTTGGTGACGGGCAACCCAGGGAGACACCACAGCAACAATGAGGTTTAATTAACAAGCTACTCTCGATCTACTAAGTTAAAAAACTATACTAGCTCCATTACCATTTCCATTTTCATTGACAGTTCAAAAACTGCGCAAAAGTTCACCACTTTTATCTTTGGCATATTAACTGCTCCATTCAAAATTCCATAGCCCCACCACCACCACCACCCCACCTGTTACTGATCTTGATCGGGCTGCTGGTGATCTCTTGCACCTGCTAGTGCAGGTGGTCCCTCCTTTCTCCCACCCCCCCCAACTTTCTGTCTTGGACAGGCGTGCGCTACAACATCTTGCTCTGAATGTGCACGTTAAACCCTTTGATTGATTGATTAATTGTAAGTGAATACTTGCTAATTGTAGATACCAATGCACAAACCTTCAGACTTTCACAGAGAGCATAATGAGATAAATGTCAAGGTGGATTTATTGCTGATAATAAGACTTGTGATTTATTTCTATCTCTGGATTTATATCAAAATGACATGTCCCACTACAACAACATAAATTATTTCACCGGACCACATATTTACATAAAGCATTGCTGTATAATAAAGTGTAATAAATAAGATATTAAATCTGCAACCATTTCATATCAAGTTATTTGCTAAGACTACAAATTATTTGTCTCCGAGTTTAAATGCAATATGAAATGAAAATGTTTAATATTCTATAAAATCTCAGACATGACTTGATGCATTATAAACGCAAAATGCCATACAGGCAAGAAATACGTGATTTCAAAACAAATTGTGGTGTGATATGACTCCCTATGATATACATTTATAATTACACACTGATACAATATTATACATTTAAACACATTCAAATACATAAGGCCTTAGACATTGAAAGAAAATACATATTTATAATTACATTGATTATAGACCGTTTTATAATCAAATGATAATTCACATTTCCAAACACTCACTTTTACCTGGGCAAGATATTAAAAGAAATGATTTTTAAAAATACTTTAGACATTTCATGTCAAAACATACATGCATGAATATGATTTTATACATTCAACATTTACAGCTACTATAAGACATTTCCGACTAACCGAGTATTTTTGGCAAATAAAATTACATATTAAATAAATTGTTTTACTTGTTTAAAAAACCAGTGTCTGCAAATCCAATGTTTTTTCAACCATGCACTAATGATTGTGAATGATTGTAGCAGTTATTGTTAACTTTCTTCATTATATATTTTATTTTTCATAAAAAATTATTTGGAGGTAAAATCTGGTTTAGGCTACTACAAATAGTAGAATGACAACAAATACTTCGTTTATACAGACACTGATATTTAAAAAAAGAAAATATCTTTATTATGTAATTTTAGTCATCACAAAGGATATGTTTGTCATAAACATGTTACAATAGACACAAATCCAGGTTGTCCCTTCAAGGAAGTCACTGTTCAAAATATTAAAGATATAAAAAGTTTACACACATTGGCATTCAAATGTTACATAATCTTTGTTTGTCAAGTCTGCACACATCATATAATTGTAACAGATAATATTTATTTATCTTATCCAGCATAGTTATTAAAAAATATACATTCAATGACAGTATGTGCTGAAACCATGCGTCTTTAATATGTAAAGAGAATTTTTATTCTGCAAGAAACTCCCGGTATTTGATCTAGTCTCCTGATAACCTTCCCGGGGAAAAAATTTCTGACAGGAAATCCTTATTTTTTAAGCATAATTTTTTCCCCTCAAGCTACTGTAGTTGTGCATTAACATTTAGTGTTGCCATATATGGCACGTACCATGACCAATGTTATACCACTCATATGGCAGTAGCATAGACAGAAACATTTTTGATGTGTCCATGGAAAGCAATGGATTCTATGACTCATCACACCTCAGACACCGAGCTGCATTCCCCTTGTGTTTAGAATGTGAAAAAATAAATACATATTTAAGACACTGGATGAGGATACAAGATTTGAAAAATGTAAACCACTTAGCAGACCTGACAATCACAAACGTGTCTGATTATACATGCAGATATGTTTATCCTCTTATAGTTAACATAGTCACTCGAGTGACTGCTGTGTAGATATGCATTGCTGAAGGATTTAGTTTACTTTCCACGTAGCACTACTTCACTTAACAACCTTGCTATTTTGATAGTACAGTAAGTTGAATATATGTACCTGTATACAGCAAAGTGAGTTAAAACAAACATTACTTGGGAACACTTTGTTCAGTATCATGCTGTGATTCCCTAAGCCAGTTTTATAAATTGCTACAGTTCTAAAATATTTAATACTAGTTTTAAAACAAAATGATCCTTCTTATTTTGTATAATATTATTTTATATAGTACTTGTTGGGTAATAATAATTAAAAAAAACCCAACATGTGTTAGTTTAAGAAATTGCTACAGTTCTAAAATATTTAATACTAATTTTAAAACCAAATGTTATTTCTTTATTTTGTATATTATTATTTTATATAGTACATGTACTTGCAGGGTAATAATAATAATTTAAAGAAAAACACGTTTTAGTTTAAGAAATTACAATAGTTCTAAAATATCTGATACTAATTTTGAAACCAAATGTTATTTCTTTATTTTGTATATTATTTAAAAAAAGTTGTTTAAACAAATTACTTGCTCTCTTTTTCTCTGACTCTAATTTAGATACATCTATTTACATTTAAATGGTTGACAAATGTAATATTTGTATGGAAGCGTTATAATGTACTAAGAGAACACCATATTTTTAAATTTATAAAAAAATCATTCATTGCAAACCTTTTATAGATATTATGACATCAGAAAATTTGGATGTCTTTACCTTTATAAAGTACAAATATTTAAATATATACCTATACTATACTGTGCTAATACTACATATGCACAAATATGTATAACAGCTTCTGACTGTATTATGGGCCTATGGCCTTTACACGGAATAGTCTTGTCTTGTTTATTTAATTTGTTTTGTATTTTTGTTCAACCAAACTAAAATTACTAATAAAAAACATAATTCATGGAGTCTGTCATGGGGTATAAACTGTCATGTTGTGCTCACAAACATTGTTATGGAATCTAAAAAATGGAATGTTACAATATACTTCAGTAATTGCATAATGATAAAAGCATATAGAAAATTATTGTTTCAAAACCTTTTTGTTTAATAGTAATATACAGAACTATATAATTTTCTTACAAAATTAAAAATATTTGATTGATGAAGCATTACTAAAATTACATTACATTTATTTTAGATGTGTGTAAATCTTAAACTGGGACAGAATCCTGGGATGAAACATGAACAGGTTCTTACCAGTCATGAGAAAAACTACAGTAGTCCAATGTTTTGGATTTAAAAAACATAATAATAGTAAATTTAAATGTTTTGTTTAATAAAAAAAATTGGAGGGATAACATATACTAGTAAAGGAGTCATTAAGAAAAACTGGTTTCTTTTTGGATTTTTATTAATATTTTAAACATTAAAAGTTATTTTTCTAAAAAAAAAAACACACCATGATTTTGAACACAACCAGTTCTAGTTGTGAAGCCTCGAATTATAAAACATGTGCACATAAATGTCTTTAGTAAGCATGGCACCAAGATTTTTCTAACATGATTTTTTATATTTATTTGAAAAATTGCATGTGCTTTTAACTCAAGATAATGATTGTCAGTACAGCTGAATACAGGTGTTATTGCTTGTTGGTGAAGTAATTCTATCAGACATAAAACAATTAGCATCTAAACAGCTCTCAGTTCATATTCTTACAGCCCACCTTTCAGCTACCTCTAGGTAATACATGTACAAACACACTGTCTTCAGTTTCTTACAGCCCACCTTTCAGCTACCTCTAGGTAATACATGTAC
>JAECMU010000084.1:0-11447 GCA_016106625.1 Dracogyra subfuscus | reverse complement strand
CGATTATTCCTAGGGTGTCGCCCTTGACCTGATTTGGTACCTGCAACCTCTGAACCAAGGTTTTAGGGGAAATCTCACACCTTGTAATATTTCCTGGTTGACAGCTCGGTATTTGAATGATCAGCAATGACAACAAATATATGAATTACTTTGTAAATGTAAATTATGGAGTTTCAGTGAAATTCATGGTTAAAAAAAAAATGTTTAACCACATTTACGGAAAATGAGCAAACATTCTCGTAGGGTTTTTCTAAGGAGCGGGTGTAAGATTGAAACAAAGCATCTTCAGTTTTAAAAAGTAGCCTATACTACCATGCATTACTGACATGGAAATCTTCCAGAAAGTTTCAAGCTGATCAAGATATTGCATATTCGTTAATGAAAACCAGTGGCGTTGGCAGGAGAGGAGCGGGCAGCGTAGGAGCCATGGCAACCCCAATCGCATATTAAAAAAACAAAATTACTACTTTTATATTTGCCTGTCGCCCAATAATGGATGAAAGTCTGTTGCAGGAGCGGCTGCAGGGTTTTCTGAGGAGAGGGTGTAACGTTGAAAGGCACCTACGGTATTTTAAAGTACACTAAACAAAAAATATTAGGATTTTCGTGGTACTTTAAAACTCGGACATGCGTTTACCAGCACCCGTGCCAAACCGTGCCAATACCTAAAAACCCACAAAATGCGTTGTAATCATCGGTTAACAGTGGATCTTTCCGGGGATGGGTGCACACCCACAGCATCTTGGATTCGGACCTGTATGTTTTTGGCATGTTCCTGTTTTAGTCAATATAGCTGGCAAACCAAATTAGTGCAATGGGTTCTAACACGTTTAGAGACGATGTTACATATTTTTTAACAGGCTTTTGCAAAAATATATTTAAATATATGTTTTTGCTTCGTTTGTTTGTTTGTTTGTTTGTTTGTTTAACGACGCTCTCACCACATTATAATTACGGTTATATCGGCGTCGGACATATGGTTATGTCGAGAAAACCCCCAGTGGTTAGCTGACGGGGATCGATCCTAGACCGACCGCGCATCAGGCGGGCACTGTACCACTGGGCTATGCTGCCCGATTTTTTTGTGTTTTTGTTTCGTGAACCTTGCCGCAGTCTTTTATGTGGAAGGCTTCATCATCGTCGTTGTCATCATCATCATCTGCTTCTTCTTCTGTTTTATTATTTAAGATTAGTTCCGTCCTGGCCTTCCCCTCTTTAAGCCATAGGTGTACGGTTTTCCATTTTTGTGGGGGGACAGGCTGAGTTTTGTCCGAACTAAACAAAAATGTCCGAATCTCTCAGTATAACAACATTTATTTCTATTAACTTTACTGTCAAACAGCAATATAGGCCAGCAAATTTTGCCAGAATATGTCGGCTATTTCTCGTTCCAACCAGTGTACCACGACTGGCATATCAAAGGCCGTGGTATGTGCTATCCTGTCGGTGGAATGGTGCATATTTAAGATATCCCTTGTTACCAATGGAAAAATTTAGCGGGTTTTCTCTCTAAAACCTTAATATTATGTTAAAATTACCAAATGTTTCACATCCAATAGCCGATGATTAATAAATCAATGTGCTCTAGTGGTGTTGTTGTCTTAGAATTTCGTTTCTGAAACTTTGAAAAACAAAAACAAAACATTGAATGGCACTTCGATAGTTTCCGTATATCACGGACGTTGCCGGAAAATATATTTCTAACTATGACGTCAACAATGTGATGACGTTTCAATAATATGATTATGGACGTCAATGTTGCTCTACGCACATTTTTCTGTATTTAGCTTAAATTGGGAAACTGTGAACGGTATCGCTAACTGGCGTCTATGAGCATATTTAAATATACGAAAACATATTAAATTACTTGGTATACATGTATGATATATACGGTCAGTACAATGTTCTACAGTGTGGATACCAGCAATACAGGTCAGTGCATTTAGTGTACATCTTAATGAAATATCTTTAAAATATTTATTAGTGAAACCAGTGGCGGATCTGGGGATGGGGCTCGCGTGGCCTGACCCCATAACATTTTGTGACAGTTATATTTTAATTATATTTTTTTATTTTTTAAGGTGGAGAATCCGAAGAACAACTAATTTAAAAACAAGTCTGGCATGGCACCTTACGTGTCATTGGGGCCCCCTAAATTGATTTGTTTGGATCCGCCACTGGAAATAATAGTATTATCCGTTACTAGTGAATTACAAATTACCAGTTTGTCTCAGACATGTAGGAAGGATATCTGAAATGGATGACACACTCTCGAGTAGAGTGGGGAGCAGAGTATCTAGTGGGTCACCCCTTCCACCCGGTGTCTTGGTCTGTCTGTGTTGTCATGCTTGTCATTGTTACTGCATCGTATTCATTAGTGTAGGACCACATTTCTATATACAGTCAAACCTCGTTATATCGCCTGCCTATAGATTTTGGCATTATAACGAGTTTGGCGTTATAACGAGTTTGATTAGATTCATTGATCCTGATCATGGCCTATTCCAGGAATTGATCCAGAACACCCCGTTGATTATTTTGTTATTTTGTTTAAAAAGAAAGTAAAGGAATAAGCTAAATTATGGTTAATATCCTCTTTATTTTCTGTGTTTAATAAACATTTAATAAACAAATTTAAGGCGGGGGATACCACCGTAAATGGCAAGCAGAAGCATCGTTTGTATGCATTGTCATTTACTTTTTGTCAAAAAAATTGAATCAGAGATGTTTGTTTTGTAGTCGCCATGTTTGTATCTGTTATGTACTGGTAACTCAAATCGAGGTTTGAATGTGGTTCATCCTAAATTACGAGGGGGGGGGGAGGGAGGTACGGAAGCATGTTTGTTTAGTTACTAACATTTCCAAACACAATTTGTAATTTTTATCTACAGTATAGAGATAAAAAAAATCATTTTAAAGTTGGTTTTAACATTACAAAATCATTAATTATAAGGGGATAAAAAGGTAGCTTGATTTTGCATTCCTTAATTTTTGAACGGCCCATCACTGTGTCAAGTGCTCTGTGACGTCATACATTCAGCCCCGTCAGCTAACCACTGGGGTTTTTTCTCGACATAACCATATGTCCGACGCCGATATAACCGTATTTATAATGTGTTGAGTGCGTCGTTAAACAAACAAACAACAAACAAACTCATACATTCAGAGAATGTGTGGCTGCCAGTGTGGCTCACAGTGGTAATATCAAGGTATTTATGAAAACAATAATTACAATTGCTTAAAAAACAAACAAAGAAAAACATCATTTTATTCTCTAAGTACGATCCAAAGTAAAACTGCAAATGTAGATTTGATTGTTTATTTTCTTGTGGACAAGATTGACTGACGGCGGTATATCGGGTTATTTTACAATGCATAATTTGTATTACAATGTGTTGTCGGATTCGTTGGCGGATGGCGGATAGCGGGGGGCGGTATAACGGGGTAAATTTACATGTATTTAGGTACAGCCGATCCGTACTTCAGGATGTTTAGGCGATAAGCGGGATTGGCAGTATAACGGGGGGCGGTATAACGAGGTCTGACTGTAATAGGCGAATTCGTCGAAATATGCCTACAACAGGAGGGCTCCATAATAAATTAATATATTTCATCTGGAGATAGGGGCCTATGGGGTATGGATACGTTTTCTACGCCTTTGTATACGGCACATACCCTTTTTTTTATTAATGAAACGCAACGGTGTTAACATTGCATTTGATGATAAACAAAAAGCACATTTACAAGTTTTGTCGTTCTTAATACCTTTCTTTAAATCGTTAATATGATTTTGATTTAAGACCTCGAAGGCTTAACTAAACCACTGACAATGTCCGCAATCACCTCACCCCTTTCCCCAATTATATATTTTCCTGTCGCCACGTAAGTTCAACTCATAGACAATATAGTTACTTCCACCACACGACCCTCAATGTGGGTGTCCCCAATTGATATAAAATCTAGGCTACGACAATGTACCAGATATGCGATGTGTTATTGACAAACCAGTCTGCAATCATTAACGGAATTAAAATCAGATACGTTTTATAAATATTATATTTGAAATATGCACGCACTGTAACTTGCACATACACATAACAATAATACATTAAAAACACCGTGTAAACCTTGGTTTTCGTTTATTGATTTCTGTGTACACGTTTACATAATGTGTAAATGTCCAGGGCCCCGTTCCACAAAGCGGTCTTAGCGCTAAGATCAACTTAAGTGCATCAGTTTTATGTTAGCTGTTGCGGCGATCTTAGGGCTGAGATCGCATCGTGGACTTATTAGAGAGTGTCTTGTACACTTCCTTCTTTGCAAATAGTACTCAGTGTGACAGTACTTAGCGGGTTTCTGCTCACATCTCTAGGTACATTTTCGCATTGACTATACACAATGTTATACTAATCGTCGATTACACAATCGAGTGTCGTTAAACATGTCTTTAAACGAAAAGCGACCCCTGGCAGCAGAGAGCGCTCACATGAAAGGTGGAATTTCAGACACTGAAAGAAAGACAGAAATGTTTTATTTAACAACACACTCAACACATTTTATTTACGGCTATATGGCGTCAGACATAATAATGGTTAAGGACCACACAGCTATTGCGAGGAAACCTGCTGTCGCCACTTCATAGGCTACTTTTTATTATCAACAAGGGATCTTTTATATGCACCATCTCACAGGCAGGGTAGTACATACCAATGCCTTTGATATACCAGTGGTGATGCACTGACTGGAACGAGTAATAGCCCAATGGACCCTCCAACGGGTATCGATCCCAGACCGGCCGCGCATCGAGCGAACGCTTTACCACTGGACTACGTTCCGCCCAGACACCGATGAATTAAACCTTTTGTTGATTGTGAACTGACTGGACATGCCAAAAGATTTGGTAGCCCAGCGGACTACCGGGTTCAGACAGTTGGTAGTCCGAGTGAGAAATCGGTAGACAACACACCTTGGGCTATTGCTAAGGTCAAGCCCGGCTTGAGGCACATTCACCTTTACCGTTTGAAATATTATAAGAGAAAAATCTATAATTTCTGGTTTTGATAGATTATTATATGGACGACATGATGCTACGTTGAGCAGGAATAATAAATCTATCTTCCTCGTTAGAGAGTGCACAGTTAAAACTGAACCAAGGCCCAGACGTATATAATTGTACGAGATCAACTTTGCTTTGATGAAATCATTAAGCGATTATAGGAAAAGGATTTGTGGCTTGCGACAGCAGACTTGGTGAAAGATCGTAACGACTGGCTGTGGTATAATCAAAAGCCGTGGTATGTGCTGTCCTGTCTGTAGGAAATTGCATATAAAAGAACCTGTGCTAATAATTGAGAAAACAAATGTTTGCCTAGCGGATTTCCATTGTGAGTCATAATGACCAACTATTTGACATCCAATAGCTGAATATGAATAAATCAACGTACTCTAGTGGTGTCGTTAAACAAATACAGAGGGTTTTTTTCTACGTGTGCGATTGATACAATAATCGTTGATAAGTCTTGTGTAACTAGTAAACTAAATGATGCACATTAAACACTTTCCCGAGTTTAGGAGCGGAACGTAGTTCAATAGTACATCGCTCACTTGATGCGCGATCGATTTAGATTCGATTCCCGTCGGTGGGCCCATTGGGCTATTTCTTGTTCCATTCAGTGCTCCACAACTACGTGAAAAAAGGCTGTGGTGTCTACTATCGTGTCTGTGGAATGGCGCATATAAAAGAGTCCTTGTTGCTAACAGAAAAGCTCATGAAGTGGCGACAACGGATATCGGCTCTCAATACCTGTGTGATCCTCAACCATATGTCCGACGCCATATAACCGTAAATAAAATGTGTGGAGTGCGTCGTTAAATAAAACATTTCATTCCTTTCCGAATTTACTGCCATTGTATGTGTTTGATCAATGGATCTTTTTCAATGATTAAATTAGTCGGTTTAATGTTTGTAGTACACCCAAACTGGTACGAAAATGTACGTAATAAGAAATAAAATGATGTTTCAGATTCTACGTATCGCTAAAGATCGAATGGCGTCCTAAGTCAAGAAGCGTCCTATTTTGCGTACGGCTTGTTTATTACGAATCTTCGCGCGCGTGAACTTTGACAACACAAAAATTTTGAACCAGGAAGTACTTGCTACCGATAAAGAAAAACAACTTTGTACCTGTTTTTTCCTCATTTTATTTTTATACAAAATGCATTATACACGATCGTTATTTTAAACAGTACATCGATTAACATCATATGCTATATCAATACATACCTGCATCTAAATAATCAGCACTGGTCAACAGCGAAAGAATCCTGTCGCTGTCACGTCTGCTTTCATCTTTGGGTCAGATCACGTGACATACGTATTCTTGCAACAAAAACGAATTATGGAAGCCCATCTTACCTATAGGACGCTTTCCGATCCAGACCTTGGAATGTACACACTCATCAGTGGCATGTGTTTTATCTATCGACGGAATACACTTGTAAGGTTATAAACATGTTATTAATTAATATTTGTAGTTAATTGAATAAGATAATAGATCAAATTGATCGTGCGATGACAATGTGTGTGCGTTGTAGCCATTTCCCCGTTAATAGGACGCTTCACGATCCTTCGAGGATATATTAGGACGATCAATAAACCCATATTGAATATACAGACACTGATATTCTGAATACAAAAATTTATTTATGTCATTTTACTCGTTGTATATCGTTACTGCGATTTTCTGCCAAAATAGCATTAACATAAACATTGTTAAACACTTTAAATATCAAGGTCAATCGTCTTCTATACAATAACATCAACTGCAAAAAAATCTTAAAAATAGTAGAGAAACTAATACATTTGTCAGTAGTGGGTGATACCGCCACGATGTGTCAGACATTCATTCAGTCGACGAGGAATACTGCGTATGAGTCTCCCAATGGTCATTTGAGGGAGTTTGTTCCACTCCTCTTGCAGCGCCTGACCAAGTTCCGCTAACGTAGTCGGCGGTTTGACGTTGACGCACACGTCTACCTATCATGTTCCAGACGTGTTCAATGGGGGAAAGGCATGGGCTCATTGCGGGCCATGGCATTCAATAGATGTTGTGCTGCTGGAAGTGAGCATTGACGATTCGTGCACGGTGAGCACGGGCATTGTCGTCCTGAAAAACAAAACGTCGACCTAGCAAATGGGACGACAAAGGGTGGCAGTATGTTGTTCCGGTAGTACTGCCCAGTGACCCTTCCCTGCACAATATGGAGGGGGATCTGTCAGTCATAATAATACCATACCATAACCGATCCGTCACCAAATCCGTCATAAGCGGGCAGCATGGCCCAGTGGTAGAGTGCCCGTCGGTCTAGGATCGATCCCCGTCAGCTGACCACTGGGTTTTTTTTCTCGACATCACCATATGTCCGACGCCGATATAACCGTAATTAAAATGTGTTGAGTGCGTCGTTAAACAAACCAAAAAAAATAATTAAAAAATCCGTCATAAATCGCATTGTGACATTGGCGTGCCGTTCATTTCGTCGTCACCATTCCTGACCACGCCTGTTAAAGAAGTTCTAAGTGAATAAGAACTCATCTGAAAACATGACACATGACCAGCGACGAATACCCTAGTTCTATGGCTCACTACACCATTCATGTCTGTGGGCGATGTGACGATTGGTCAAGGTAGGCACAACCCGGGGCCGTCGAGCATGAAGACGGGCTGCATGAAGACGATTTCTAATCGTCTGATCAGTAACTCGGACACCAGAAGCCTGATGAAGGTTTGCAACAATTTGATTTGCCGTTTGAGCTCGATTTCTTAGAGCCTGGTTACGGATGAATAGTCAACATTTTGGGTTTGTTGGTACCTGTTCCATAGTCTGCTCATCACTGACTTTGAAACACTGAAGGTGTTGGCCACTTCACGCTGACTTCTACCCGTTTGCAGCATGTCAATAGCCAGTAGACGCTCATCGCGTTGCATACGCGGCATCGCAAATTCAAACAATAAAAATTACTAAAAACAAAACAATAACAACTGTATGGTCAACAGAAATTGACAAAATTAATGTTCCACATAATCCACCTTCTTGGAAATTGTCAAAATCGAGTATGACACCCCACGCACGTGTACTGGGCATTCGGTGTGTTGATAAACAGACCTGAACGTTCTTTACAAGGATGTCCGTAGTCACAACGTATGTTCGGTCGAATAGTTGATATTAATATTAATATTGCAGGTTCTCCTACTCTTTTTGAAGATTACATATGACCTATGTGTAGAGAATGAGTTTTATAACTGCTTAAAATATATGTCTTTTATTAGTCAATGTTACAATCATCCCCATTGGAATTTGCCTTGGAGTAAGGCAATCTGATTGTGATATAATTACGTTATCTGAACCATTCGTGTTTGTATCAGCACAGTAACCGAGTTATTGCACCGCTGGGTTACTGGCGAATTCTGGAAACCCTTTCTCTATATGAATCCATCATTTCGTGACCCCTGACCTCTCAGCAGTAGAACATCATCGACTATTTGACCGGCAATCGTTTATTTCGCTATACTGTTGTTTTCATTCCATTTCCCCTGCCAAATGAAGTCTTCTCGAGCAATTATGACAATGATCTGGAGAGTTATGAGATAATGGTTGACCTGATTTTTTGTGTGTTACTACAGCGTGGCACTTAATTTTTTAACTCATAATTTTGATAGGGTTTCTTACCCCCCACAAGATGATGTCAGTATATTTTCTGACCAAACAGTAATAATGTGTTTCATGTTCATGCTATATCCTATAATGGTTGACCTGATTGTTTTTTTGTTTGTTTGTTTGTTTGTTTGTTTGTTGTTTTTTTTTTTTTTTTTTTTTTTTTTTTTTTTTTTTTTTTTTTTTTTTTTTTTTTTTTTTTTTTTTTTTTTTTTTTTTTTTTTTTTTTTTTAACCAGTGTGTCAAGATGATGCAGTATCTTTGCTGGTGAAACAGTAATAATGTTTTTTTAATGCCGATGCTATACCCTATAATGGTTGATCTGATTCAGGTTTTTTTCTTTTATTACAGTGTGATTTAGTTTTTTAACTAATTTATTTTTTAGGGGTTTTCCCCACAAGACGATGTCAGTATCTTTGCTGACGAAACATTAATAATGTATTTTTAATGCTGATGCTATACCCTATAATGGTTGATCTGAATCCGGTGGGTTTTGTTTTTGTTTTGTTTTGTTTTGTTTTTACTACAGTGTGATTTACTTTTTTAACTAATAATTTTTAGGGGTTTTCCCCACAAGATGATGTCAGTATCTTTGTTGACGAAACAGTAATAATGTATTTTTAATGCTGATGCTATACCCTATAATGGTTAATCTGATTCCGGTGGGGTTTTTTTTGGTTTTGTTTTGTTTTTACTACAGTGTGATTTACTTTTTTAACTAATAATTTGTAGGGGTTTTCCCCACAAGATGATGTCAGTATCTTTGCTGACGAAACAGTAATAATGTATTTTTAATGCTGATGCTATACCCTGTTATTTTGGTGACACACTTACCCATAATGTTCACCGTTTCGATACAATCAATTGACTCGACAATTGTTGGCTGGCCTTATGACAGATGTCGCCGGTGTGGGCGGGTTTGGCTTGATATTCTCACCTGATATCAACACTTTTATGTCGGTGATTCACGAGTTAAACTAGTCGTGGAAGTGGCAGTAAGAAGAATATATACTCTTCAAAAAATGTAGGGGAACTGTAATAAGAATTTATAATTGCCAAAAGTGTAATGGAGCCTATACTAGATGTAGGGAATGGTTATATGATAATAGGGAATTAACTGGGCAAACATTACAACCGGTAGTTCAATATTACAGCACGATTGGGGTCAGAAGTGAAATTTGAAACTTGACGTGGGGTTTTTTGTATCAGTAAATCGCAGATTCAAACAATAGAAATGATTAAAAATAAAACAATTACAACTGTATGATCAACAGAATGAAAAGGATTGACAGAAATAATGTTCCACAGTGATTAATCGACCTTCCTGGAAATTGTCAAAATTGAGAATGACTCCCCACGCACGTGTACTGGGCAACTGTGTGATGCATGTGCAAACTACGGAATGTGTTTTGGTGTGTTGATAAACAGACCTGAACGTACTTTACTAGGATGTCTGTGGTCAAAACGTATGTTCGGTCTAATAGTTGATATTACCAGGTTCTTTTTGAAGAGTATATATAGAGTTCTGAAATTTAATTCAGCTACATTGCATCGTTCTTGCATGTCCGTGGTCACAACGTTGTGAGAATTGAAATGAAGTTAAAGTTTGTTTTGTTTAACGATACCACTAGAGCGCATTGATTTATTAATTCTGACATATTCTTAAGCAGGAAGCCCGGTAAATTTGTTCATTAGTAGCAAGGGATATTTCATATGCACCATCCCACAGATGGAAGGAATAGCACACACCACGGCCTTTGATATTCCAGTCGTGGTGCACTGGCTGGAACGAGAAATAGCATAATGGATCCATCAACAGGGATCGATCCCAGACCGACCGTGTGTTAAACGAGCGCTTTTTCTACCGGGCTACGTCCCACCCCATAGATGTTTAAATAAGGAATTACATGTATTTCAAAAAGCTCTAAGCAAGATCGCATCGTCCTTGCAGTCTTTTGGTGTAGTGTGTGTGTGTGTGTGTGTGTGTGTGTGTGTGTGTGTGTGTGTGTGTGTGTGTGTGTGTGTGTGTGTGTGTGTGTTTTGTGTGTGTGTGTGTGCATTGCATTGCGAGGTTGCAAAGTTGGGAATGTTTAGTGAATTATGTCCATCGATCCTAATTTACACAGCTCTCTTAAATATCCTTAAGTAGCATTGCAACGTCCATGCATGTCGTTTTGCATTGCATAGCAAGGTCGCATAGTTGCGAGAGTTTAAATAGTGAATTTGTTCCCTGGAGACTAAAACATTTGGCACTGTCGTTTTCGGGACTTAGGATAGAAGCCCCTTGGAAGACCCATTAGGTTTTTCCTGCCCCTGCCAGTCCCCTACGACCGGTATATCAAAGGTTGTAGTATGTACTGTCCTGTATCTGTGTGGGAATGAATATAAAGGATCCCTTGCTGCAGATGGGGCAAATGTAGCGGGTTTCCTCTGTAAACATAGAAAAAAGCCTTTACATATTTTTTTCATTATCAGCAACGGAACTTTTATATACACATTCTTACAGAAAGGACCGCACATACCACGGTCTTTGATATACCAGTCGATGACACTTGTTGAGACGTGAAAACCACCAATCAAAGAATGGATCCAGCAAGGGGTTTCGAACATTTCATCAGAGTTAACTACCGACTAACCTAGATCCTGCCCATGATGATCCTAGATCTTGCCCATAGATAAGTAATAATAAGGAATTACATAACATATAATTTTAATCAGTGAACAATACTCGT
>JAECMU010000075.1:0-11671 GCA_016106625.1 Dracogyra subfuscus | reverse complement strand
GGGATTTAGCTCAGTCGGTAGACCTCTATGGGTGGGATTTAGCTCAGTCGGTAGACCTCTATGGGTGGGATTTAGCTCAATCAGTAGACCTCTATGGGTGGGATTTAGCTCAATTGGTAGACCTCTATGGATAGGATTTAGCAATAGTAATAAAACATATTAAGAAGTAAGATCATCAGAATGACTTTAATTTACTGTTTCTGTTTGATGTTCTGTGATGTCACATTTATTTTACTGAGTTACATGATGTAATATCAATATATTTATTTACCCAAATAACCAGTTCTAAATTCTGTGGATTTTGTTTTTAACCATTTAAATGTAAACTTTGACAACATTTACTTTTTTCATTTCTAATTAATTATTATTTGATTAATATTATTATTGTTATTTTCTGAATATGATTTCTTAACTTAATATCAGTGCTTGTCATAGTCAATTCATGTTTTATTTTGGATGCAGTCTGACTATTAAAACAATACAAGGATTCAAAAGCATATTTATTGCATATCAGCATATCGGTTTACTTTATTCTTGGAATAATGAACTTTCTCTACGTACTTATTCATTTCATTACATGTTGACAGTTTTCTGAAATTGCTAGACCTTGACTCCAAAAATGTGCTGGGGTGTCATTAAACAAACATTCCTTTCCTTTCCCAACAGCCATAGTTTAAAATGTGCTGAGGTGTCATTAACCATACATTCCTTTCCTTTCCAAATAGCCAAAGTTTAAAATGTGCTGAGGTGTTGTTAAACAAACATTCCTTTCCTTTCCCAGTAGCCATAGTTTAAAATGTGCTGAGGTGTCATTAACCAAACATTCCTTTCCTTTCCAAATAACCATAGTTTAAAATGTGCTGAGGTGTCATTAAACAAACATTCCTTTCCTTTCCCAGTAGCCATAGTTTAAAATGTGCTGAGGTGTCATTAAACAAACATTCCTTTCCTTTCCAAATAGCCATAGTTTAAAGTGTGCTGAGGTGTCATTAAACAAACATTCCTTTCCTTTCCAAATAGCCATAGTTTAAAGTGTGCTGAGGTGTCTTTAAACAAACATTCCTTTCCTTTCCAAATAGCCATAGTTTAAAGTGTGCTGAGGTGTCTTTAAACAAACATTCCTTTCCTTTCCAAATAGCCATAGTTTAAAATGTGCTGAGGTGTCATTAAACTAACATTCCTTTCCTTTCCAAATAGCCATAGTTTAAAATGTGCTGAGATGTCATTAACTTCCTTTCCAAATAGCCATAGTTTAAAATGCGAGGTGTCATTAACCAAACATTCCTTTCCTTTCCAAATAGCCATAGTTTAAAATGTGCTGAGGTGTCATTAAACATACATTCCTTTCCAAATAGCCATAGTTTAAAATGTGCTGAGATGTCATTAACTTCCTTTCCAAATAGCCATAGTTTAAAATGAGAGGTGTCGTTAACCAAACATTTCTTTCCTTTCCAAACAGCCATACTTTAAAATGTGCTGAGGTGACATTAAACATACATTCCTTTCCATTCCAAATAACCATAGTTTAAAATGTGCTGAGGTGTTGTTAAACAACATTTCTTTCCTTTCCAAACAGCCATACTTTAAAATGTGCTGAGGTATCATTAAACATACATTCCTTTCCTTTCCAAATAGCCATAGTTTAAAATGTGCTGAGGTGTCATTAAACATACATTCCTTTCCTTTCCAAATAGCCATAGTTTAAAATGTGCTGTAGTGTTATTAAACAAACATTCCTTTCCTTTTCAAACAACCATAGTTTAAAATGTGCTGAGGTGTCATTAAACAAACATTCCTTTCCTTTCTAAATAGCCATAGTTTAAAATGTGCTGAGGTGTCGTTAAACAAACATTCCTTTCCTTTTCAAACAGCCATAGTTTAAAATGTGCTGAGGTGTCATTAAACAAACATTCCTTTCCTTTCCAAATAGCCATCACTGGTTCCATAAAAGGGCTGTTACCATTGTCCTTATTTTCAATGCTTAGACAAATAACATAAATAAAAAAACAATTATTTCCAAAGACACATGATTCACTTGAGATGGTCTGAAAGCACAAATATGGCAAGCACTGGTATTAGTTTCATAATTTGCCTTCATTTTATTAATATATTTATTTTATTTTATGTGTTTTCTTTTCTTTTCCAAATATTTTTTCACATGTAGATTCCGAATCCAAAATCAAAGTGCAAGTCCATATACAAGATAGTTCTAATTTAAAACTGAATCCTAGTCCGCCAAAAACCAAACAGAATCCTGACAATAAAAAAATTAATCAGGCAAGGAAACAGATGTTATTAAAGAGGTCCAGAGAAGAAGATCTTCTCAAACTGTCTAAGAAGGCAGATGTAGAGCAGAAGCACAAAACAAAAGCTCATGTCCAACCTAAGACACTTTCTGCTTACAATATTAAACTTGCTCCAATAAAGATTGTCAAGAAACGGCCAGCAGTTAAAGGCCATTCTGTTAAACAAGCGATCAAGTCAGGTGGTTCTGCCACAAAAGCAGTGTCACATGGAAAATCAGTCAGACAGATGAAGGAATCAAAGGCTGGCCAGGATGAAGTCAAAACAGATAAGTCTATTGAGAAGATGGTTTCTACTTTGGATCAGGAGGAAGGATCCACTGCTAAAGGTGAAGATACCACAGACAGATATGTCATGGAGGGAGTCTCTGCTACTGAAAAGATCAAAGTGTCTGGTCAAGAGGATCCTGAAGAAACAAAGGAAACCATATCAGCTTTAGATGAGACTCAACAGTCTGATAATGACGATAGTGGAGAAACAGAACAGACTGTTAAAGCATTAGATCAGATGGAAATACTTCCTAGTGATGATGCTGAAAAAGCAGCAGTAGAACCTGCCTCAGGTTTAGACAAAGCTGAACAGTATTCCAGTGAGGGTATTGGGAAAACAGAGGATGAGACTGAACAATTTGTTAATGATAATGAAGTCAGAACAAATGGATTTGATGAGGTAAGAGTTTCCAATACCGATAAGATCACACAATCTAATGATGGGAATGAAGTCAAAACAGAGGAACCTATCGCAGGTTTAGATAAAACTATCCAGCCTGCTGATGATGAAGTCACCACCTTAGATCAAAGCAAAGAATTAACAGATTATGATGAACATAAAACAGATGTGTTTGACACGGTTTTGAAGGAATCTCCCTCAGCTGAACAGGACAATAACATACCCAAAAGTGTTGATAAAGAAAGTGTCCCTACTGTAAGTAGTACTACAGAATCAACAGATAAAGATGATGTTGATGTTGATGACAAAGCAGAGCCAATAGTGTCCACGTTACATACCACTAGACTGTCAGCTGATTTGGATGATGAGACAACAGAATCAGTTGATCCTCATGAAGACAAAACAAAGGAATCGGAAGCAAATGGTTCCACTGAAAAGGTGATACCATGTGAAGAATCATTGCTACCACTAAGTGAATCAAAGGCTAACATGATACCTTGTGAAGAAGCATTGCCACCACTGAATGAAGCAAAGGCTGATCTAGATGATGTCAAAACAGATGTGTTTGTCCAGCAGACTAATTCCACTTTAGGTAAGGGGAAAGAATCAGCTAATAACAAACAACACAAAGGAGACAGCTTTGTGGAAGAAGCTGTCTCTACTGTCATCAAGAAGAAAGAATCCAAAAGGACAAGGGGATCACATGGCATATTAAACTTAACGGGCAAAAACAATTTTGGGGAAGATGAACAGAAACAGTCACATACATCATCCAGAAGTATGTCGCTGGATATGGCAAGTGTAGCTGGCAATCAACACAAGCTGAAGACACTAAAAGATAGTAGCTCTTTTGCTAAAACCGAAAAATCCAAGAACATATCTGAAAAATCATATAAGAAGGATTTTGAAATGAGGGACTTTGACAAGAAAAGTTTTGAAAGGAAGCATTTGGGAAAGGATTTTGAAATGAGAGACTTTGAAAGGAAGGACATACATAAGAAGAGCTTTGAAAGGAAAGACTTTGGAAAGAAAGATCTGAGAAAGAAGGAATTTGAAATGAAGGACTTTGGAAAGAAGAGCTTTGAAAAGATGAACACTGGAAAGAAGGATTTTGAAAAGAGTACTGAACTTGGCGAGGCTCGGTTTCTTTCGTCAGTCAATAATGGTGCAATTAAAAATGATGCTGAGGATCACAGGGACAGAGAAGGTTATAAAAAGGACGGAGAAAGTCAGGCTGATACATTACAACAGAAATCTGTTGATGTGCTTTCACAAGGTGACGACAGTGTGTCTGAAGAAAGGAAACTAGGTAGGCATGTGCAGTCACAGACTAACATCAGTCCTGATGGACAGAGCAAAGATGCTTCATATGAGATTGAAGGTAAAATTGGGCAGGATAAGATGTCACAGACTGAAGCTGAAAATCAACAAGGAAATGATGTGACTCTGCAGGCAGACAGCAGTCTTGAAGGTGAAGAAGAAGCAGCTAGTTATGACACTGATGACAAACTTGAAAAGAATCTCATACTACGGGCCGACAGTGACCTAACTGAAGACACTGGGTGTAGACCAGGTAAGCATGTGATGCTACAAACTGGAAGCAGTCTTGAGGATCACAGAGAAGATGAAGAAGAAGCATGTGACACTGAAGGTAAAACATCTGTGGCTGCCATGGTTCACTCTGCTACCAGTCCTATTGGAGAGACAGAGTTAACCACAGATGGCACGAAGGACACTCTGCCAAGAGAGGACAGCAATGGCGACTTATTAGCAACAAAGCACAGAGAGGCTGACATTGATGATAGAATAACTGTTAGCGAGGCTGATGTATCCACGAAGAATAGCAAGAGTGATAAAAAAATCAGTGATACAAATGATATTGAGGGCAATACAAAAGATAGTAAGGTTAGTGGAAAGGATAATGGTAGCAGTACAAAGGATAGTGAGGGTGATACAAAGGATAGTGAGGGGGATACAAAGGATAGTGAGGGGGATACAAAGGATAGTGAGAGTGATACAAAGGATAGTGAGAGTGATACAAAGGATAGTTTGGGTGATGTAACTATGAAGGATAGTGAGGGGGATACAAAGGATAGTGAGGGTGATGGAACTACAAAGGATAGTGAGGGTGATGTAACTTCAAAAGATAGTGAGGGTGATGTAACTACAAAGGATACTGAGGGTGGTACAAAGGATAGTGAGGGTGATGTAACTACAAAGGATAGTGAGGGTGATGTAACTACAAAGGATAGTGAGGGTGATGTAACTATAAAGGATAGTGAGGGTGATGTAACTATAAAGGATAGTGAGGGTGATGTAACTACAAAGGATAGTGAGGGTGATGTAACTACAAAGGATAGTGAGGGTGATGTAACTATAAAGGATAGTGAGGGTGATGTAACTACAAAGGATACTGAGGGTGATACAAAGGATAGTGAGGGTGATGTAACTATAAAGGATACTGAGGGTGGTACAAAGGATAGTGAGGGTGATGTAACTATAAAGGATAGTGAGGGTGATACAAAGGATAGTGGTGAGGGTGATACAAATGATAGTGGGGGTGATGTAATCACAAAGGGGAGTGAAGGTGATGTAACTACAAAGGGGAGTGAAGATGATGTAACTACAAAGGATATTGAGGGCGATACAAAGGATAGTGAGGGTAATACAAAGGATACTGAGGGTGATACAAAGGATAGTGAGGGTGATGTAACTACAAAAGATAGTGAGGGTGATACAAAGGATACTGATACAAAGGATAGTGAGGGTGATGTAACTATAAAGGATAGTGAGGGTGATACAAAGGATAGTGGTGAGGGTGATACAAAGGATAGTGGTGAGGGTGATACAAATGATAGTGGGGGTGATGTAATCACAAAGGGGAGTGAAGGTGATGTAACTACAAAGGGGAGTGAAGATGATGTAACTACAAAGGATATTGAGGGCGATACAAAGGATAGTGAGGGTAATACAAAGGATACTGAGGGTGATACAAAGGATAGTGAGGGTGATGTAACTACAAAAGATAGTGAGGGTGATACAAAGGATACTGATACAAAGGATAGTGAGGGTGATGTAACTACAAAGGATACTGAGGGTAATACAAAGAATACTGAGGGTGATACAAAGGATAGTGATACAAAGGATAGTGAGGGTAATACAAAGGATAGTGAGGGTGATACAAAGGATAGTGAGAGCACTACAAAGGATAATAAGAGTGATACAAAGGATAGTGAGGCTGATGCAAAGGATAGTGAGAGTGACACAAAGGATAGTAAGGGTGACACAAAGGATAGTAAGGGTGACACAAAGGATAGTGAGGGTGACACAAAGGATAGTATGGGTGACACAAAAGATAGTATGGGTGACACAAAGGATAGTGAGGGTGACACAAAGGATAGTGAGGGTGACACAAAGGATAGTGAGGCTGATGCAAAGGATAGTGAGAGTGACACAAAGGATAGTAAGGGTGACACAAAGGATAGTGAGGGTGACACAAAGGATAGTATGGGTGACACAAAAGATAGTATGGGTGACACAAAGGATAGTGAGGGTGACACAAAGGATAGTATGGGTGACACAAAGGATAGTGAGGGTGACACAAAGCATAGTGAGGGTGACACAAATGATAGTGAGAGTGATGTAGCCACAAAGGATAGTGAGGGTGGTGTAGACACAAAGGATAGTGAGGGTGGTAGAGCTATAAAAGATAGTGAGGGTGGTGTAGCTATAAAGGATAGTGAGGGTGGTAGAGCTATAAAAGATAGTGAGGGTGGTGTAACTACAAAGGATAGCGGTGATACAGATGTTAGTGAAGGTAATACACAAGATACTGTGAGTAATATAAGGGACGATGGTGGTGATACCAATGAGAGTCAGCATGGTGCAGCTGCAACAGAGAGCAAGAGTGACATGTTAGCTCAGCCAGAAAACCGAGACATTAAGACAGCAGAATACACTGAACCAGATGTTAAAGATGAGCAGTCACTGGACAGTGGAAAGCCTAACAATGAAGGCACAGATGATGACATACCCATCAAGGAAAGGAAGGTCATTGAACAGGTGATAGATGCCGGTGGACTGGAACTGATTGCAGCAGTTGTACAGGAGATCATCGACGAAGCATCAGGCCGAGACTACTACACGTTTGCTGGAGATAGTCAGGAAGATGATGAAACTGCCACCAAAGACCTCGTTATTGCTGGACATGATGAGGAAACAGGTTCCATGCCTGAATCTTTGGGAGTGTCACAATCTGAAGAGCTGTCTGTGTTTATGGCTGATGGTGATAAGGATCAACCAGGTCCTGAAAAAGATGATGAGACTGATCAAAAGGTTGAAATGGCCACTGGAGACCTGGCTTATGCTAAAAAGGATGAGAAAGCAAAGTCCACACCTGAATATGTTACTGACGGTGACGAAAATCAATCAGGTGCTGGGAAAGATGATGATACTGTGGAAAATGTTGAAATGGCCACTGCAGATTTTGAAATCTCTAAGCAGGATAAGAAAGCAGATTCAGTATCATCTGTGGAATCACCTAAAAGTATGGCTCATTATGACAAGACACAGTCAGGTGCTGAGAATGAGGAAGCAGTGGATGGAATGGAACCCACTGATTCCCAGGAACACCAAGCTGAAGAAGCATCGTCTGTTGTAGCAGTTGATCATCAGAATGGAACTTACAAGTCAAAACACAAAGAAGGAGACACAGAATCTGACACTGTTGCAGAATCGGAGTCAAGAGAGTCAAGAAATACTGAAATTGATGAACAGGGAGTTGATCTAGAAATGGCAAACATTGCTGAGGAATCAGAACATAGAATTTTGGAGACTAAACAACCAACTGAAGACAGTGTGCCAGATAGGCCTAATGGTAAAGTGGTTGCAACCAAAGATGAAAAAGATGATGAGTCAGATAGCCTTGGTGTTAAAGTGGGTGAAACCAAAGATGAAAAGGATGAGCTGAAACGGAAAGTTGAAGATGCTGAAAAATCTATGGCTTGAGACACCCTGAAACAGGTTCAAACTGCATGGATGTAAACTGTAATGATGGCATGAAGTCTCGAGTCTTTTCTTTGTGTTTCTTTAAGTTCTCATGGCATGATGTCCAAGTCTTTTTCCAGTATGTAACATGTCTGTGTCACCAAGCCCAAGTCTTTTCAGTCCTGATGTATTACATAATAATATACCATGATCTCCTGAAACTTAAATCCTTTTCAGCTTACTGTATGACATATAAATAATATATCATATTTCTTTATGACATCTATATAATATATTGTATCTCTTACAATAGCTATTTATGTCACAGAATCCAAATCCCTTTTTAGTCTACTGTTTGATGTATATTTTATATATCATGATTGCATGAGATCCAGATCTTTATATGATACAATATATATCCAAGTTTCTTTTCAGTATATCTTATGGTATGATATAAAATCCAGATATTTCTCAAGTGTACTGTAATAATTTATTATATACCTGTATATCATGATTATGTGCATTTCAGATTGTCTTATTATTATACAGTACACAAACCAACCAGTGTCTTATATAGAGGATAATAAACAAGTTACCAGTTATTATTAAATTTATGTCCCAAGTGAAAATTAGTTCACAAGGGACATAAATTTGATAATAACTGGTAATGAGTATGTTATTCTAAAAAATTTCTTTAAGAACCTTTTATTTTCATTATAACTTTCATTATATAGATACAATGTTATCAACTTTACACACCATTCTAGGTGTTGCTCTGACTTTGTATGCTATGATTTCGTATTTTATTCACGATCACAGGTAATTTTAAAAACCCAATGTTCTATTTATCATGCCAAATGTTTGTAATTAATAAGAGTAAAATAGCATTTTGTTACAAATTTAACAATAACAACAGAGAGATGTAAATACACACAGTTTATATCAGCGTTGTGTACTTTTTTTCCAATCATGATGTCATACTTAAATACCGGTAAAGTAATTGGTTTGTTAGCATCAAATCATCCAATAATATTCTACGTTACACCAATGCATAATAATTTCTCAGTAAGATTTTATGATTTTATTTTCCTCGTTATGAGTGCCACATGGGTTAATAAACGGGACACAAATCGTATTGTAAAGCCAATATTGCACTGATTATCAACTAGGTGGTTTTTCCAGCTTGTTTTAATGCATGCCTGTATGGCTGGTGTGACCAAATTAAGTAAAGTGTAAAGTTAATGTAGGTTTATGAATTGATATGTTAAGTGTTGCTGGTGTGTTCTCTAGAGAGGAAATAGCATGGTTTATAAACCAACCTTGCTGGTTGACTTTCTTTTTATGTCATGTACTTAAACTTGACTCATAGCTTATGAAATCTAAAATTCCTTTTCAGTATTCAGTATCAGGATCACATTTACAGTCTTGTGTTTACTCGTATCATATTATTTATTGTCATTGCATGGAATCTAAATCTTCTTTGTGATATGTCTTGTATGAAATTTCATTTCTTTTCTGTATTTAATACAGTGGAACCCCTAAAAACCGGACCCTTAGTAAAGTGAAATTCCCTAAAAACCAGACCCTTAGTAAGGTTATATACCCTCAAAACCAGACCCTTAGTATCTGTCTTGGACGAAAGGGCTTGCTCCGCAAGCTCTAGGGCCCACGACAGGCGTGTGCTACAACAGCTTGTTCTGAATGTACATGTAAAGCCTTATGACCTGACCTGACCTGACCCTTAGTAAAGTGAAATTCCCTCAAAACCAGACCCTTAGTAAGGTTATATACCCTCAAAACCAAACCCTTAGTAAAGTGAAATTCCCTCAAAACCAGACCCTTAGTAAAGTGAAATTCCCTCAAAACCAAACCCTTAGTAAAGTGAAATTCCCTCAAAACCAGACCCTTAGTAAAGTGAAATTCCCTCAAAACCAAACCCTTAGTAAAGTCAAACTCCCTCAAAGCCAGATGTTCTTCATGGTCCCTTTTTAAATATCAACACAGAACAGAACATCTCTAAAGCAGACACCGCTTAATACCAATCTTTTTGTCTTGATGTAATAGGTGTCCAGTTTAGAGGGGTTTCAATGTATGTTAAGAAGGAATGAAATGAAACTCTTTGTTCTACATATTATGACTGCATGAAGTCTCAATCTGTTCTGTATTATTGAAGTATAAATTTGTGTTCAGTATTTTACAATCTTGATAATATCATCTCATTTCAGGTAGTTCCGTTTAGATACTAGTAAAATGCTGTTCCATTTTTTTTTAGCCCTGTTTGTTTTAATAGTCCAACAGTCCCATTGTTTTCAGTTCAGTTATATTGGTAGTCTAGTGTTTTCCAGTCTCCTTGGTTTTGATCCAGTCTCCTTGGTCTTGGTCCAGTCTCCTTTGTTTTGATAGTCCACAATGTTTACAGTTCACTTAAGTTGATAGTCTGATGGGTTTTTTAGTCCAAACATCATGACAGTCCAAATGTTTTTTCTGTTAATTCTTTAATTTATAGTCCAGAATTTTCAGTTTTTATCTTTATCTTATGATTCAGTCTCTTTGTTACTTTACTTTATCTTAAGAAGACTTTTTTTCAGTCCATACATTGTTTTAATAGCCCATTTTATTTTGTCCATTCTTTTCCAAAATCATTGAGTGTATTTCAGACCACATTGTTTTGATAGTCCAACTTTTAAGCCCATTTTTTCCTTTGATAATGCAATCTTTTCAATCAAGTTTTATTTCAGTCTCTCTCTCTCTCTCTCTCTCTCTCTCTCTCTCTCTCTCTCTCTCTCTCTCTCTCTCTCTCTCTCTCTCTCTCTCTATCTATCTATACGCTATATTTTTAAGTCTATTTTTATTCTATTCATAGCTTTATTATTATTATAACACAAAGCCTGTATAATTTTGTTATGCTGTCTTTAAGAAATTAGACACATAGAAACTCTTATTAACCATAAGCTATTTGATGGCATTCCACGAAATGATCTTAACCCTAAGATCAACTTAAGTGCATAGGGTAGCTGTGCGCCTAAGGTAATCTTAGGGCTAGGATCAACTTAAGTGCATAGGTTAGCTATGCTCCTAAGGTAACCTTAGGGCTAGGATCAACTTAAGTGCATAGGGTAGCTATGCACCTAAGGTAACCTTAATACTAAGATCAACTTAAGTGCATAGAGTAGCTATGCGCCTAAGGTAATCTTAGGGCTAGGATCAACTTAAGTGCATAGGGTAGCTATGCGCCTAAGGTAATCTTAGGGCTAGGATCAACTTAAGTGCATAGGGTAGCTATGCACCTAAGGTAACCTTAAGGCTAAGATCAACTTAAGTGCATAGTGTAGCTATGCGTCTAAGGTAATTTTAGGGCTAAGATCAACTTAAGTGCATAGTGTAGCTATGCGTCTAAGGTAATTTTAGGGCTAAGATCAACTTTAGTGCATAGAGTAGCTATGCACCTAAGCTAATCTTAGGGCTAAGATCAACTTAAGTACATTGGGTAGCTATGCACCTAAGCTAATCTTAGGGCTAAGATCAACTTAAGTACATAGGGTAGCTATGCGCCTAAGCTAATCTTAGGGCTAAGATCGCTTCATGGAACAGGCTCCAGAGATCAATAGAGAAGTGATCAGAAGAATTGAAAACTGTTAAAAAAAAGCCTGACGTTTTTTTATGTTTCATATACACATACATGTAGTTTGTGCTAACCTGTATGAACACTAAC
>JAECMU010000056.1:0-43629 GCA_016106625.1 Dracogyra subfuscus | reverse complement strand
TGTAACTTTATATAGTAGTGTTGGTATAAAGTGCTCCTACTGGCAGTAGCTAGTGGGAATTTGACTATTAGCTCAGTCACTGGACTGTCGTACTGAGAGTCTGTAGTTCAAATCCCCTCAGTGGATGTTGATTTTTCTGTTACATATATATGCAGACAGACAGACAAAAAGAAACAAAACCTATAGTCCACTCTGACTGAACAACTGGTGCATTCACAAGAATGTGGAAAGGAACATGAATTACAACCTCATACCAAAGTTCTTAAAGATATACCTATGTCAAACATTTTTGTCAAAATACTTAAGTATCTAAAATTATTTACAGTAATGTGGCATAAAACAAGTACTTTTTATCTCAATGAATACAGACCTTGATTTTGGTTTTAAGTCCCTCGTATTTGGTTGCAAGTTGCGTGCTGTAGTTGAGTTGTCGAGGGTCAGTACCCTGTACTTGAGAAGCCATCGACTGCAGCTCATCAAACTTGGCTTGGTTATCGAGAATTTCCTGTTGTATACGCTGTAACAACAAGAATACACAGAAATAGTTTGCTATCAATAAAAGCCAAATGTGAAAACTTAATGTGAAGCTAAATTTAACAGTTTATGCTGGCAGAAATCTAAAACCTTTATTTCCCCCTTTGACTGCAAAAACAAAGTAACAATTATTAATAAATTAAGTTTCAAATAATGTTTAATTTAATGTCAAAAACGTACACTACCTAATGAAAGTTATAACTAGGGTAAGAGCTCTTAATTAATGAATAACTCATCTATATTAATTTAACTACTTCTGTTTAATTTAGAGTTGAGTTCATGACTGATGGTAGACTGTTACCTTGAGATGTTCCACTTGGTTAATCTTATCATCAAGAGACGACTTCAGCTCTTGGTCCTTCACCTCAGCCTCAGTTTCACGCAGCCAATGGCCGAGAGTTTCACAAGAGCTGTCGTATGAGACCAGAGCCTGCTGGGCTTGATGTAGACTCTGTTCAATGTCCTTGATGCTCGAGCCCAGCCTTTCCCAGTCCTGTTTCAGAGTGTCCAGCTCCTGCTGAATGGAGTGCTGTCCATGAGCAGCTGTCTGGGGAATCACCTTCTCACCCTGGCGCCGGACACTGGTCAGTTTCTGTTCACCTTCAGACATAGCAGCTTGGATATCCTGATAACAAAGAATAATGTATATAACATTTTTGTTTTTTTAAACAATTATATCAAAGTGTGTGTGGACTAAAAAATGCCCATGAAAAGAAAAGAAAATGCATTGTTACTGCTTATATGCAGGAAAAATAGGGATTCAACTTTGATTATTAAACCCTATTTGCGCATAATAAGCATTGCTTAAAACATTATAATTTTCCAAATACTTGTAGCATACATTAATAAGATTCTGGAAATCCAACAGTGGTACAGCATACACATTTAACAGATAATCAACAACAAACATATCAATGGACTTAAATGCGTGTTTAATATATATAATTTTAAAACTTCTTACAAAAGTGCACCTTAAAAATGTACATAACTACAGAGAAATATGTAGAATGAAAAATGTTTTGTACATTGTTTTATACAAGCTAATTATGAGTATTCTATTTCTGATGCTACCCTTCTGAGTATTCTCTTTGTAATTCTATTTGTGAGTTCTACCTGTACTCTGTCCATCCTGTTCTGCAGGGCCTGCTTGTCGCTGGTGACCTCCGCACAGATGGCCAGTTTGTCGTTGGTGGCGGACATCCAGTCCCGACACTGCTGGTACTGGTCCTGGTATAGCTGGTGCTGGTCCACATACTCCTCAGCCTGCTCCACGCGGCTCTGGGAACACAGATCACATTCGAAACACATTAACAAATCAGATGATAAATATATTTGTTACATCAACCTAAAATGTGTTAACAAACATCACAGTGTTTATTGCATGTTTTGGACCCATAGAAAAAATACAGGTAACATATCACTTGAGTGCGAGTGCGAATAATGTTTACATGCTCATATACCACTAGAGTTTCAAGCATGTCTGTCCTGGGACCTGTATCTGGATAGCCAGGGGCTTGTCCTGGGACAGAAACAAAATTAAGGGTACAATTTTGAAATTTACATCCAAAAAGTATCATTTGAAAAACATGTATAGTAATAAACAAAAGCAGATATAAATGTACTGCCTCATTATAACTCTTTAAAAAAGTATTTGTTTTTTGTTTTAATCATCCTATAAAATAAGTATTTTCTACTATTTTATGCTCCACTCGGCTCTGAGAACACAGATCATGTTATAAAGTTACAGTTTGTTTTGTTTAACGACACCACCAAAGCACATTGATTTATTAATCATTAGCTGTTGGATGTCAAACAGTTGGTCATTCTAACTTATATAGTCTTAGAGAGGAAACCCGCTATACTTATTCATGAGTAGCAAGGGATCTTTTATATACACCATCACACAGACAGAACAGCACATACAAATGCTTTTGATAAACCAGTTGTGGTGCTTTGGCTGGAACGAGAAATAGTCCAATGAGCCCACTGATGGGAATCTATCCTAGACCAACCGCACATCAGGCGAATGCTTTACATAGATAAATAAAGAGATCAAATGATTGATCAGATGATAAATGCATTTGTTACATCCAAGCGGGCAGCATGGCCCAGTGGTACAGTGCCCGCCTGATGCGCGGTCGGTCTTGGATCGATCCCCGTCAGCTGACCACTGGTTTTTTTTCTCGACGTAACCATATGTCCGACGCCGATATAACCGTAATTTAATGTGTTGAGTGCGTCGTTAAACAAACCAAAAAAAATAAATTAAACAAATTGTTACATCCACATAAAATGTGTTAAACATCACGCTGTTTTTTTTTCATTTTCTGAACCCACAGAAATGATACATGTAGCATATCACTTAAAAACATGTATAGTACTAAACGAATGCAGATCAAAAAGTACTAGCTCATTATAACTCCTTTTTAATCATCCTTTAAAATAGCTGTTTTTTAATATAGCTAATAAATTAAAAACACTCACATTTTAAAAAAAATAGCTTAATGCTTTGAAAAAAAAATGCATGTAAGGCAAACCATGAATCCTTGATTTCTAAGTTTGAAACTTTGAAATATAAGACACAGTCCAGACTAAATAATATTGTATTATTCTGGATTGTTTCTTCTTTTTGAAAGTAACAAGGACATACAATTACAATCTACATGACTTACCTGTGCCGTGGCCCGCAGTGTGCTGTACTTGTTGTTGAGCTGTTTGAGTTTGGCACGGATCTGACTTGATGACAGAGCCTGACCCTTGTCATTGATATTGTCAATCATCCTCTGGTGGGATGTGATGTCCTGGCATCGAGTCTACAAGTAGCAAGTCAGCACAGTGAAACATATCAAACAAAATACAACCGTTTTTATGATGTTCATATACATTTGCTCTTAATCACACTTTTCTTTAATATCATAAACTACATTTTTGGTTCATTTACAAAATAAAAAATGTATTCATTCATAACGAATTAACATATACTTTGTTGTTTGCAACGTACTGAACTGATCACTGGTATTTTATATACTTTATAAACTGGTAACAATATATAGGTGTTATCTTATAGAAAAATAAACACAGCAGACTAAAACAATCCCTGCAACTGTCCACAGCAACTGACAAAGAAACGAATTCAGATTTAATACTGCTTAATTTTCTTGCAACATACTGAACTGATAACTGGTATTTTATATACTTTTTGTGGAAAATTTAACAGATAACTGTATGGTATTCTCTTGTAGCAAAATAAACAGATTATTTGCTTTTTGATATATTTAAAACTTATCTTTACCATACATGTTAAAGTATTCCAGATTTCTCCACGTGCATATTAAAAAGATGATTTACATTAATAACTATTGTAAACTTCTCTTTACCCTATAATGGTGAAGTACACCTTTCTTTTCCAGATGAATGTTAAACAGATTATTTACAGTACACCTTTCTTTTCCAGATGAATGTTAAACAGATTATTTACAGTACACCTTTCTTTTCCAGATGAATGTTAAACAGATTATTTACCTTATTAAATAGTTTAAACGTCTCTTTACCTTATAATGTTGAAGAACTCCTTTCTTCTCCTGCAGTGTGTTCTTCTTCTCCGGTTCCGTGTTCATCTGTGATTCCATGTCATCCATCCACTTGGCGAGCTGATCGAAGTTCTCATCAAACGACGACCACTGCATGCGACTTGCCTCTAGCTGACGCTGTGTCTCGTTCAGCGTGTCCTGGAAGTTCTCCCACATGTTGCGGAGAGCCCGCAAGTCACGTCGGATGTTCTCACGACCTTCGTTTGAAGTGTTAGGAAAGAGTTTTTCTCCACTTTCAAGAGCAGCGTTAAACTGAGCAAGACCCTGATCTTTATTTGCAAGCAGATCCTAAAAAAGATGAAAAGTAATTCTAAACAACAGTTTTTCATTTAACCAGTTAAAATAATTTGTTGGTATATTCTTAATTTATTTTATTGTAATTTCAAGTTTTAAATTAATTTTTAGAATTGTTTTTATTTAATTTAATTTTTAGAATTGTCTATCCTTGAAGTATCCTCTCTGAATTACTTGCATTGAGGCATGTAATGTGTTGGCTGTTTTTGAGATTCAGTGTGGGGTGTATGTTTGTAATATTAATATTGATATGTTTTGTACGCACATATCATTTATATATTTATTTGATAATGACGGACGTTTTTCTAAAATAAAATATTTTATTGCTGGATGATTATGAACCAAAAGTTTTACAAGAATGTAAAGTGTTTGTATTTCATTATTAAGTATATAAACATTTACATCCTTTACAACTATTATCCTACATATTATTGGTAATGTTATTCTTTATTGCCATGCATTAATATAACATTTTTTAAATTGTTCAACAAGATAACAATTGAACTCTTTGCACATTTTGTCAATTACATTTCCAAATTGGACATGAACAGGGTTTACTGAATTTATATTTCTTTAAAATTTGCCATAAAGCTCATTTGACAATATTTCAAAGAGTGATAATGTGTAATATTATTTTTGACTAACAGACTTAAATTTGGCTATTGATTTTTTGACCTAATTAACTAAAATAACTAATAATATTTAGGGATGTGTTTGGCTGTACATTATGACCTATAGTGATTATACGATTTCACAGGTAAAAGATAAACACACCTGGATGACTGCGAGTCTGGCATCAAGAGACTCCTCATCACTGAAATTGTCACCACACTCCTCCAGCTTCTTCTGTGCTGCTTTCAGCCAGTCAGAACTCGTATTAAACTTGGCTGTGAAGTTTTCATGGTCATCAATGTTCTGCTCACATCGCTCTTCTTGTTCCTGAGAGAAATCAGATCAATATGAATGACATGTGATCTTCTAATACCATCACTGTTAAAATAAATTCACAGACATATGACCTAGTACAAACATTGCAGAAGTAAAAACTCAAAAGAACCCATGACCATCATTCCAATGAGTGAGATATATCAAATTTGAGGATTTTCTTCTTCTTCTGTGTTCAAGCTATAGTTGATCATGCTTTAGATTTGCAATCTAGTTGTGGTAATAAATTTTTTTTAATAATAATAATAATTTAGGATAACCATGTTGTATTTGACCATTTGCAGACCTTTAGCACTGGTTTTACTCTTTTCCAGCAGACTCTCCAAGCATACAATTATTATGGTGCCTCCCACCTCCCAATTGAGATCAATTCTGGTTATAGCACTAAATTTCTGAAATGTTATTGTTTTTTTAGACAATCACATGTTTGTGTTATATGCAGATTGAATTAGAATGATATTTTACCTTCAGTGCTGAAGCCAATGTCTGGAATCTACTAAGGAGCTGACTGGCGTATGATGCTGTTCGGTTGTCTCCAGTCACCATTGCTATCTGCTGAGCATTGTCCAGCAAGGCTTCGAATGCCTGTCTCTGTGCTTGACAACCTTCTTCTAGTTCCTGAACACAAAATATTAAAACATCACTCAGTAAACAAATCAAATAGTATACAAAGATTGCTAGAATTATTTTATAATTCATTTGATTTCAACATTGTCACAAATGTTGCATAATATTTATCATATTGTATTAAGTTTCTATGTGTGAAGGAGATATCATCTGTTTATAGAACATTCTTAAAGCAACCAGTGAATTTAAATCAAAAGTAGAAAAAATAATTCTATATTCAAATCTTTAATAATATGTCATATTATTGAAAAAAATACACATTGCTCAACAGACATCTGGTTGAGACGACAATCAACAAAGAGTATCTGGAGTTGTCTAACCTTGAGTAGTTGTTTCTGTTCCATTTTGCCCACTAGGTCTGGTCTAAGTGATGCTTCACTTCTCATTTTGGCTTCGGTTTCCTTCAGCCATTGAGCCAAGCCTTCGTACTGGCCATCATAATCCTGCCACTGTTCTATGGAATTCTCCAACTTAGATCTACAAAATATTAGAGTATAAATTAAGATAAACTCTTTATACTGTATCTAATTTATCAGACATTTTCAGATGTCAATTTAATATGATTTTAGAAGTAAACAATTATAAAAGTTCATCAATAAGTAAAATATGTTTAAGACAAGATTGGTTTACAATACTGATAAAAATATTTGGATAAACATTTTAATCTTGTCTACACAAGACATGTTTTAACAAGAATTGACCTGAAAAATAGTTTGTTTGAACACCAACTAACTGTATTTACTACTGCAACAAAAAATGCTCTTTATCAAACCATGCTACTTATCATTGCTAAAACTGTAAGGTCAAATTACAACGAAACAAAAATAGTTTCTTTTTGAAAGAAAGCTTTAGCAGTAAACTTAATACATTTGTGTACATTTATGATGATGCCTTATTAAAATACAAACAAAAAGCTTACTGAGTTTGTTCAATATTTCCAACCAGTGAATCCCATTCTTTCTCCATGGCCTTTTTCTGAGCTTCCAGTTCAGCTTGTTTTGATTTGGGTAGCACTGACTTAATGGCTTCAAGTCTAGCAGCTGCAAGAGCTTTCTTCTGTTCACCTTCCTCCAGACCACTAGTTAAATCCTGAAACAAGAAAGACATGATCATCACTGTGTTTATAGTGTCAAATAGAAGGTACATGCTTCCTAATGCTAAAAACCATTCAATGAAGATATTGCGAGGTCACTGCTTACATCTTACATTGTTATCTCTGACTAATCATTAACAAAATTAATAGCTGAGGTGTGTGCCCAGGGTAGTATGCTTTAACTTCAACTGGATATGAAAAGAAAAGAAAAAAAAAGAAAGAAAGAAAAGAGAAAAAAAAGAAATAGAGAAAGAAAGAAAAGAAAGAAAGAAAGAAAGAAAGAAAGAAAGAAAGAAAGAAAGAAAAAGAAAGAAAGAAAAGAAAAGAAAAGAAAAGAAAATGACAGTGAGAATATAAAATAAAACAAATTAAAAAAGAAAGAAAAACAAAACAAAACAAAAAGAGTAGAAAGAAATTAAAGAAAAAGAACTAAAGAAAGATAGAAAGACAGAAAGGAAAAGTACTTACTTTGATTGTGGACAGCTTGGCCTCCACACTGTACCGGTCTCCAGCCATGTCGCCGCACCATGCGATCTTCTCCTTGGCCTGGTTTAGCCATCTTGCCTGCTGCTGCTGAGCCTCCTGGCAGTGCTGCTCCAGTGTCCCCACGAGCGAGTCCTCAATTCGGTCAGCCCGGCCAGCCAGAGCCTCAAACTTCTTCATCATCACATTCGCATCTTTAGCCAGATTGGAGGTTTCAGCAGACGGGTATTTGGCATGGAGGTTCTGTGTTTTAGACTGAATGGCTGCAATCTTGTCTTTATGTTTAGCTAGCTCTTCTTGCAGTTCCTGAAATAACAGAGTATATTAGTAAGCTATATTTATTGTTTTTCTCTTGTAGTTAAGTATGTATTGTACAATTCAAAATAAATTATAATGACCTCATCTTTGTAATAAATGTAAATATATAATGTAATATATGACTTCATCTTTGTAATTAAACGGTAATCAAAGGGTGGAAGAATACAAATGTACTTGGGCATATCATTTGTTTAGCATAATATATTTTCAAAATAAAAAGAACATACATCACATTCCACATTTTCTAATATTGAACTTTAGCACTTTATATCTAATATATCTAAATTTATGCAAAGTCACAAGTTCAAACTACTGATCTCTAACTGCATCAGGTTAGTGACATCAGAAAAATATAATCTACAAACTGCTATCTCAGTGGAAACAGTAACAACAATGGTATGTAACAAACAACAAAATAAAAGTTCTACCTTAGCAGCCTTATATCTAGCAACAAGGTCCTCATCATTTCCAGAGAGGTCATCACATTTGGCCAGAAGTTCTTTGATGTGGTTCATCCATTCAGATTCCTCAGAGATGGAGCCCTGGAGATCCTGCTGCTCGCTGGAGAATGTTGACATCACAGTGTCCAGCTGACCGGCCATGGCAGAGGCCCGGTCAAACTGCTCCTGTAACTTCTGCTGGGTCTTCAGGAGTTCCGGGTTCACCTGACCACTGTTCATTTCCTGTAAGTCTTTCACCTTCTGGTTAACTTCATTGAGCACTTCAGCGAAGTATGGTGCTTCCTCCTGTTTCAGACAGAAAATTAACATAAAGTATAATTTATTTAAAACTGCATTTCTGAAAATACGTCATATCATTATTTTTTAAAGCTACCACAAAAAACAATTAAAGAGAAAGAGATGGTAACTGATTCTAATTACTGCCACACATGGTTTTGCAGAACTTTGTTTTCAAGAATGGTAAAACCAGCACAATATGCTTATAAACATTAATTAGGATTTTAATTTAAAAAGAAAAAAACCCATATAGTTGTATAGTAAACAAAAACAAATTAAAAGTATAAATATACATTTCTATACTGCTATTTTTATCCAAAAAACTCCAAAAACACCAAAAATAAATAAATCTCACCTTAAATTTGATCAATCTTGCTTCAACACTGACCGCATCATTAAAATTATTCAGGCTGTCATCAAGTTTGGACACCATGTTGTTTACCCATGATGCAACTTCATCTGTACCTGACTGAACCTGATCCCAGCAGACCAGCTGAGCCTCCATGTTTTCTTTGTGGTCATCAATTGCCTACAAGACGGAATATTAAAAAGAAATTGAATTTTCTTTTTTTAGAAAATAACATTTAATAATCTTTTCATTATTTAAAACAGCAATGTTTTTTTTATCACAAGTGTTCAATGCACTACCATATAAAACCAAAGTTAAGATATCTTTAGGAGTTTACACACACTAAATAAGATAATTAATAACATACAAATCCATCTGGAAAATAGAAAAACATGTTGAGATACAATAGGATGTTTTTAATGTTTGTTTTTTTAAATCAGCTTTTTTGCACAGGACCGAATTTTGAAATCTTGGCAAAGCATTTTTTATTAATATTGCAATATGCATAAAAAACCCCACTTATTTCCATTCTAATCTTGATTGGTTTCCATTCTAATCCTGATTGTAATCAATTTTCAAATTTACTTTCTAATTGTGGTCTCATAATATAATATGAAAAACAAATAGACTTACAGAGTTGGTCTTCTCCCATTTTAGGTTTATATCATCCAAGTCATTTTCAAGACCATCAATCTTGAAATTGGGCACCTTTTTGAGTTCTTCCAAGAGTTGCATCCCTTTGTTGTTCATGTGATCAAGCTGAGTTTGGTTCGCATGAAGCTCAAACTCTGCATTCTACAAATATAACAACAAATTGAAAGGAAACTATAAATATGAAGCATAAAGATCCTTTTTATACATTTGTCTTTCTATTTAGCAAACAATATAAATAATTCATAACATACCATCTTTATAATACATTTACTCTTGAAGCAATCATAAAGTTAGTTAATGCACAGTATAAGTTGTTTTTATTGTAATAAAATATTTAGTCACATGTATAGGAAATGTTTTATTTAACAACACACTCATCACATTGTATTTACAGTTATATGGCATTGGACATATGGTTAAGGACCACACAGATATTGAAAGAGAAAACTAACAAAGTGAAAAGATATATGCTCAAAGTGTATAAGTGAAGTACCATCTATTTTCTCAATGACACATTCCTTACCTTGTGTTGATCAAGGCTTTTCTTGAGAGCCTTCTGATCGGAGAATGCGATGTCCTGGTTGACAAGCGGCTCGACGTCAGCCAGCACGCGTGCCACGCCCTGCTTTGAGTCGTTGTACTGCTGCCAGAGGTTGGCCACGTTGCTGTAGTTCTGATGCTTCTCTCCCAGCAGCGCCTGCACACTCTCCCATGCCTTGTTCACATCTGCCAGCTGGTTCTGGATCGACTGTGCCTTCGACGGGTCAGACTGCATGATCTGACGGCCAAGCTCACGGAGCTGTTCGTATTCGGGATTGTAGGCATACATGTCATCACGAATGTCCTGATAATACATTATGACATATAAAATGTGATGTGAATTTTTTAAAAAGTATCCTGGTGATACATTATGAAATGAAGTACAATGCGAATGTTTCTTCAGTATCCTGATAATACATTATAATACAAGAAGTATGAAAAGTTAATTTTTCTTGACTATCCTGATATGTTGTAAACGTGAAACATAACATGAATTTTATGTATAGACAAATAAAAGTGTTAGATTAAATCTGTAAAACAGAAAAGTAACCTGATAAATATAAAATGCAGCATTTTGTTAACTCATCAAATAAAAGGCAATTTGGTAACATGATAACTGTACATTCACTAGCACTAATATCAAAAGCATACATCCATGTTTGTGACATGCAAGAGTTTATATAGCTATCCATGTGTAGGTTTGTGTGTTTGTCAATGCACTGATGTATATATGATAGCCAATGTATACAGTGATTGTGGGATAAATGATGGTATATAACAAGCCTCAAAATTCCATAGAAAGACAATCATATCCAGTAGTATGTCAGTAGTATATTGGGAAAATCATGTAACTGAAAGTGTGTTACCCATTAACTATCATAACATTACCATGATTTTCCATTGTTTTCCACAAAGTATGAAATCCTATGGCTGGATGTCAAAGCTTTTCAAAATATTGCACGTAAGACAAAAACATGTTTTTGCAATTTTGTAACTGTACTTAAATTTTAAAAAAACAATTGTGACTTTAAAAGTGAAATCAGTCACTAGATTTAATCTTTCAGTACTAGTAACAAGATTTTCAATACAAACTCAAATGCATAACTGTCAAGTTATTGAATACAGCCTTCATTTAAAGTACAATGCAGTATTACCACATTACTTGTCAAAACAGTTGTAAATGTTTTTTTCTTCTGTTATTTTCAACTTTTGTTTTACTTTGTTTTTTGTGTAAATACTACCACCATTATACCAACCCACTGCTAATTAACAACCAACAAAATTACAAAACTATTTTGAAAGATGGTCTTGAGCATTCCATTGAGAGGAAATACTGACACTAAATTTGATTAAAATAGCTCAATCCTGACAACATACACTTTCACAAAACCAAAAAGTCTAACTATATTTGTTTTGCACAAAATACCATGACCATGTAACATGCATCCATGCATACCTTTTTTTAGCATGCTATTGAAAAGTAATTAAATTTGTTTTTAATGAAAGGATCATAATAATTACTGACTGCTATACATCTCCTGTGTTATTGTGACCCTGTTACCTCTAGCTCTCCTATGAGCTCCTTTAGCCCTTGTTCACTGGATCCATCAACAGCAGCCGCTGCTATCTTGGCCTCCACCTGTTTCAACTTCTCCACAAGAGTCTGCCTCTTGTCTGAGAAATCATCACTCAACTGAGCCAGTTCACCCAGATGTTGCTCTTTCTGCTCAGCATTTTGAGTTACAGAGTCACATAGATTCTCTATGCTCTGCAGCTCAGAGTTAAAATGAAGAGTCCTTTGAGTTGCCCGGTCCTTGATGACCATCTGGGAGGCTCCCATCAGTTCATCTAGCTCATTCACATCCTTGTCCCATGCCTTCATGTTCTTTCGCAGTTCCTCTATTTCTTGTTTTATCTTGGCAACCTCTTCCTCTTTAAGATCAGGATTTTGAAGCTTAGCCTGCAGATTCTTCAACCTCGCTTGGGCCTCTTTGTGGTCTTCATTATATTTAGTCCAGTTCTCGCACAGGTTTTCACGATTCTGAATCATGTCTTCAAGCTTTGTGTAACCCTCCATGACCTTATCAAAACGGTCACCCAATATGGCTGCCTCGTCCTCTGTACAGTTCTGCATCATCTCTTTGAATTCTTGCTGCAAGGCCTGGAACATGGGGTCCTGTTGATTGGCCTCTCCCTTCATGGCCTACAAGCATGCAAGTCACCACAACATTCAACCAAATGATACACATGCAATAAAACCAGCAACCACAAGTATTTAAGCATATATCCACAGCCCACATGTTACACATGCTGCAAAAACTGGAAGCTACATTTTACCCCCTCATTGGTGTGAATTGTAGTAATCATTCACAGCATTCAATCTAATTTTATTGTTTAATGGTTTAAAATGGAAACAACTTTTCTGAGTGTCTTAAAGCATATTTTAGTATCTTTGTACATATATTAGTGACTAAAGACATGCCAACACAAATACAAATATCAGTCATTGGGCATCTAAAAGGTGAATGGAATAATGTATATTAATATACAAGTGTTTATGAAGTCAAAATTATTGCATATCATAAGAAAATAACATGCTTCAAATCCATACTATAAATCACACCATAAAAACAACTGAACTTGAAAGTGAATTTACCCAATTGTTATGCAAACAAACTACAGCAACAATATCAATATTAATATACATGTATTAATGATCCAGTAATAACAGTGTAAATCACCATTAATATAAATAAACTGAATTACTGCATAAAAACAACATTTTAGATAAATTCCAATGTATGATGATTTTGTGAATTATCGTTCCTATTACATGCCCACCAAACCTGAGCAAAACCATTATAAAATGTATCATTTTAATATAAAGTAATAATTCCAAGTTCATCATTTCCACGTCATTAAATACTGTCAAATTATTAAAGCAATTTAACAACCATATGTCAAATCCTACCTTCAACTTGGCAAGGACATCAGACACTTCATCCGAGTAAATTTCACTGCCAGTGTCTAGTTTTCTTTGTGACTTCTTGAGCCACTTCTCAAAGTCTTGCAGTCTGGTGTAGAAGTCCTTGCGGTGCTGCACAGCCTGGCCCAGGACCTTCTGTTTGTCCTGCACGCCAGCATTCACCCTGGCCCACATCTCCTTGATCATGTCCTGCTTGGCCTTCAGCTCGCGCAGACCATCAGGGCTGGTGTAAGGCTGCACCTGTTCAAACTGTCGCTGGACGGCATTCACCTGGGGCTGGTAACTACGAACCTCTTCCTGCAGAGCCTGTGAAATGATTGTCATAGTTTAGACCAAAACAAAATGTTTTTTTTATGCAAGGAATGGAAGGAAGAGGAAACTGGAAAAGGAAAGGGAAAATAAAGGAATATTTGTTTAACAGCTTCTAGCACATTTTAAACTGTGGTTATATGATTATTTTCACATTTTGTCTAGAAATTCTAGGAAACCAACTGCCACAATACAGACTACTACTGTAATTAAATAGCAGTCAAAAGGTATCTGTCCCAAAGACCATGCAGCACACATCATAGCTTTTGATATGTCAGTCGTTTGGCACTTGCTCAGATGGGGAAAAATTTGAGTTCACCAAGAATGACTGACCCTACAGCCGAGTGATCAACTGCCTAGTCAACAAGTACTAGGTATCAGCCACATAGACTATCAAATGCTCAGGTGGAATATCTGTCTCTGTAAGATTTAGAGCAATGAGAAATATATTTTTAATTTACACCAATTTGTTTTAAATAGCAAACAACAGGCCATAAATGTTCTATATGGTGTCCATACTGTAATATTATAATACACAGGTGTCTCACATACCTTGGCTAGTGCTAGTTCATGTTCTAGAACCTGAACATCAGTTGAGCTGGTGTTGGGTTCCTGTGCCAGTCTGCTGAGCAGTTTCTCCAGACCCTCTATCAGGTTGGCCTGTTCTTCATCATACACAGCCCACGCTCCATGCATCTTGTCCACCCGGTGTGACCGCTCCTCCGACGCAGCGAGGATGTTCCCCCAGCGACGCTGGATCGATTCCAGCTCACGAGGCATGTTGGGCAGTTCCATCAGGTAGCCAGCCTCGGTGCTCATCTTGTCAAATATTGGTAAGTTTTCCTCGGCCTCTTGAAGGAAGGACTGTCAAAAAAACAATCAATACAATCATTATATCAGATTTGAAATAAATCATACTCTGTATCTTACATATGTTATATAAAAAAACATCCTAGAATGACAAAATTAAATGACATGATAAACCAGTCCATGATAGAGAGTTAAAAAACATTGTTTGGGGCATATCAAAGAAGAAAGCAATCCATTACAGAATTCAAGGCAATGACAAAACTATAACTAACCGTGACCTTGATATAGGGACATTGTAACAAAGACAATGAAAACTATATATGCAACAAGTTAGAACTTTAATAATCTTTGAGATTAAGTGTAAACGTTATCTATCTGATCAAATTAGCAATGTAAGTGCATAAAGTTTTTAAAAGATTTTAAGGCTAATCTAAAACAATATTAATATTTTTAAGTACAATGTATGTCACCATCAAATAATGGAAATATTATCACTCAAACACAAGCCACACAAAATAAAAAAAAATTAAATTAGAAATGTGTCTTTAAAAACTTATTTTATGATTTTTATCAAAGTAACTCTGTAATACTGTTTTGATTTTTATCAAAGTAACTCTCTAATACAGTTCTGTCTAAATATGAAATTAAACTAAAAGTATATATAACATCTGCTTACCTGATGAACATCATACAGATCCTTGGCTTCCTCCAAAGAAGAACACTTGGGAAGTTCAGTCGCACAGTATTTCTCTGCTTTGACAATCCATGGCATCAGTTGTTCCTGTAGACTCTGGTACCGCTGCCAGTGTGCCACGTTGCCAGACAGTGCTGTACTGCGGTCTTTAGCTCGAGCACACAGACTCTCCCACTGTCGGCGAATGGTCGTCAGCTTCGACTTGAGGGCTGCTGTCTCACGTGAACGGAAGTTTTGAGACAGACCTCGAGCATCTTTCTCCAGGTTTTCAAGTGTGATGTGGTTTTCGTAGACCTCAGAGCAAATAGTCTAACAAAAAACAAACAAATAAATTTCATTTAAACCTAAGAATGAACACATTTATTATATGAAACAGAAAATGTCAAATATATCAAAATTAAATTAAATTAAAAAGTGTGATTTAATTATTAGATATTGTCTTTACAAAGCGTTCAGATTCTGTATGGACTCAGGCTAAAATATTTGAGACTCACACCAACACTGTACAATTTACGTATGCTAAAGTTCAAGATTTTTAAATAATGACAGTTTTCAACATAGTCAAGACCTATCAAACCTATGACATAGAGAATAGTAGCATTCTTTGACCATTTGAGAATAGCATGCATGCATTATGCAAATACCAGCAAAACAAACTCACAAATGGTATCAAATACAATGGCAGTCAAAGAATTTTCAACCATACATTTTCCTTTCAACAAACTTCCACTCATTCCTAACTAGTCATTGTTTCGGTACTATTTTGGGTACCTTTGTTCGATGCCCAATAGTTGATGTGTATTTTTGAGTTGGGGTTTTCTTAAACACTCATATTATTTCCGAATGCAAACACTCATTGGTTTACAGTCAAAACTAGGTAACAATTACAGCAAAACAATGTCCTTTCACTTTTAACATAAAGACTGCTTCATGTTCAAAATGTAATAATTGGCATGACTGTATAGACATTTTGTTTACCTCTGCTTTGCTCAGCTGTTCCTCAGGCAGATCCTTCTTCTCCTCATAGACCTGGTTGAGGTTGGATTCCTTCTGGTTGAGCCAGTCACTGAAGTTATTCAGCCGCTTGTAGTAGTCGGACCACTTGGCAATTGTTCCCTCTAGATCAGCCAGTTTGGCGTTGAGTCGCACAGACACGTTTTGCAGACGTTTGTCGATGTCAGACACCTCTCCTTTGAGTGGACCTTGTCGCTCCCGGCTGGCACTTTCCGCTAACACAGAATTCAGCTTCTGCATCTCTGACAAACTGCCCTTAAGTTTGTTTAAAGTATTGTGTAACTCCTGGAAAAATATACGATAAATATTATAGTAACTGTGATAGCATTTATATTAGGTATATACAGCTAAAGTGTCAAAACATCAAGTCGTGTTGGCATAACAGGACTATACACAGCTGAAATTCATGTAGTATTGGTAATACAGAAAATAAAGAAACTTGTTTAAGGTATTGTGCAGTTCACTTAAAGTAATAAATATAATAATTAAACCATTTATAACAAGCATATGCAGCTGTAACAACCAAACATGTTGGCATAAAATGTTTCAAAATTATCAATCTATTTTAGATTTGCATGTAGATTTATTTATACTGAAAATAAACTGATTAAAGATGTGACAAAACAATGTCATATTTTAAGATGATTATTTCTTGCCAAAATACAACATATGAACATTATAAATGCTACAAAATAATAAAATCTATTTCAGAATTGAAGTAAACCTTTTTGGTCTGTAAGTCTTTCTGTGCCGAGTCTTGTCCGAGCGAGGCCGGTGGTTTCTCCAATTCAGTCTCGGCTTTCTTGAGGTACTGTATCAGGTGTTTCTTCTCTCCCTCGTACTGCTCCCAGTTACGTAGTGTCTCCTGTAACAGACATACGTGAAATTACAGTAAATGATTACAAAATACATATATATTTGAAAAACTTTATTTAAAAAATAATCACTCTTAATGAAACAAAAACAAATTTAAAAAATCCAACACATTATACTAAAAGACTATTCTTGATCAGAAAGATGAATATAACAAATAATAAGAATCATGTTCCCCTTGGGAAGGCAGCTTAACTACTAGACACTGACTGTAATGAAAATAATGAAGATTTTTTATTAACTTGTCCATATCTGAGATTTTCATACAATATATAAATAATTAACAGACAATTTTATAAAAATTATCTGATTAAAAAAAAAGATTTTATCAATTTCATTTTTAATTCATAATGGTAATTTAACCCATACCTTAAGCTTGGTATGTTTGGACTTGGCCAGTTCATTTGTATCCTTCCATTTTCTACTGAGATCGTCCACAGATTTTCCAATAAAAGATGGAGCATCTTTCTGTTTCTGAAGACGTTTGCCGGCCTCGATGTCAGCTTGAATGCTGGCTGCCTCGGTCTCCAGCTTCATCATAATGGCCTGTGACGAGGCAGGAACAAAAACCCGGGTGAGAATACAGAATGCCAAACACAGACTATGTCAGACAGATGATGTCAAATTAATTCACTATAAAATTATATTTTATTAAAAGTAATTACTGTAAATCGGGAAAGCTTAGTGAGCATAAAATATTAGTGAATTTAGCAAGGCCATACAGAATGCAAATAATTTATGATGTCAAATTTAATAACACAAAAGTCTGTTCCAAAAAACCTTTATATGATTGTTGTTTGGATATGGGTTTCTTATGTGGGTTTTGTGTTCATGTAGGGTTTTTTTGGTGTGTGTGTGTGTGCGTGTGTGTGTGTGTGATTAACTGAACACTTAACAATGGTAACATGCTATTAATTACAGCAAATAACAATTTGCTACTAAATGTAATTGTCTGTAAGCTCTATAATGTTAAAATGTATCAAACGTCAAGCTAATTTTTTAAATGTCTGATAAGACTGACCTCGCTAAAGTTTTATTTCGCTAATATGTCACTGATTTGGATTTCGTAAAATTTTAAGATCACAAATATTTTATGATTTACAGTATATGGTCAAATCATAAATACACTAGTGTATCAGAGAAATGTATTTGTGTGTTGTAAACTTTCCAATTTGGATAAGGTTTTTAAAATTAAAAAATTAATTATTTGTTTTGTTATAGTATTGAAAAATATAATAGAAGATTTAATTACTCAATTCAGATTACGGAAAACTATATACATGTTTAGTTTAACACAGCATGTAAGTACACCTGTACTACAGCAAAAATATCATGAAAAATGTTTACATTTTTTTAAATGTGTTTCTTTTAATACTAATAGTAAAAACTGTAATCTTAATTCAATACTTAATTACAGTAATTGATAATAAATAAATAAAATAAGTCCTGTAGCAATGTACTCAACCTGGATTTGTAGTCAATTCAATGTTCACAAATTAATATTCAAATATAAAAGAAGGTTTTATTATTGTCATACTTATTAAAGAAAATAGTATGTGCCATGTATCATTTTATTAATTCTTCATGTTTGCTTCAACAATACTTACTGTTTTATACATATCAAATTAAATATACATTTCTATTTTATCCCACATGTTAGTTAGATAATATAAAACACTGTTAGACTAACAGCCATCTTAAAGATTATCATATCAAATACAGAGGCAAGTTCAGTGCATTATGAATCCGTGCCTGACCATTATAAAATAAGCAGTGTCATAAGTATGGTTTCACATCTAGTTTTTTAATGCCTATTAAAGCAAATTATGGTTAATATCCATTACCAACCCATGGATATATAAACAAAGTTAATGTGTGAAGACTCCCTAGATATGCTGTCTGCCTAATTATTTCATTGTTTACATCGATGTACGTGGTTTGAATGTTACTTGGAAAGTGAAAACACTATTATTAGCATGTTTTATTTTAAAACATTAGGAAGTTATAGAAACTATTTGATCTGTTAAGTGCTTGACTTGGCTTTGACTTGATGACATCCATGTTATGGTTGTGATGAGTACGATACAACATTTAATTAGTTAGTATAACAAGTTTCAGGTGTTATGGGAGGGTGGGAATCAAAACTATTTATAAAGTGCTTGAATTTGACCCTGCATTGAAGTGAGAGTTAAAAGTTTATTTTGTTTAATGACATCACTAGAGCACATGGCTTAATTAGTCATTGGCTAGTGGATGTCAAACATTTGGTAATTCTGACTCATAATCAACAGAGGAAACCTGCTACATTTTTTGTAATGCAGCATGGGATCTTTTACATGCGATTTCCATAGATCGAAAAGCACATACCATGGCTTTTGACCAGATGTGGTGCACAGGTTGGAACGAGATAAAACACAATCAGTTGAACCGATCCACTGAGGTGGTTTGATCCTGTGATACAAGCACCTCAAGCGAGCAATCAACCGATAGAGCTAAATCCTGCCCCTCATTAAAGGGTGATTGCAGTACAACATGTATTTATCAAACTCGTGCATACAAATAACTGGAGAAAATATGGTTAATTACAACATTGCACTCAACATTTAAAAGGAAGAAATAAATGTATGTAACATGACCTTGAAGCCAAATTTCATCAAAATTGGTAACTATAATGGGTATACAAGTGTACAAGACCAACTTAAAAAAAGAAAAAATTAAAGGGCTTTTTTCAGATCTTTTCTTCTGAAGGACATTCTAAATAGGTTTCTCTTTTTGGAGCAGGGCTTTTCATTAAGACAACTATTCATATCCATCCCTTCTTAATGAATTGTGTATACAAAATACATTCATTAACTCATTTTATTTCAATACTGGAAGAAAGATTCAGTACTCAGGATAATATAATAATCACGGATGATTGGAAATGCAAAACCCTTTCTCTCCTGGACTGTTTTGTAAAATGTATTTGGCGACAAAAAGCAGGTTAATTACAAACCAGGAAATACCTCATCCACAAACTTGCAACAGGATTCAGCTTAACTTACCAATATTCCACGAGGTGACTAATTTTTCAAAATAAAAAAGGGACATAATCTTTAACAGCATTCTGTTTCTTAATGTCCCAGAAAAAGGTTTTTATAAAACAAGCTGGGTTTTACTGTATGAAAAATAACACTATTTCAGGCCTATTAGATTTTTAATTAATGTTTCCAGCAGTTGTGGTTGAGATCTGGCACATAATTTTAATTCTGCGGCATACAAGTCATAGCTGACAGCATAATATATGTATGACCTATTTATGAAACTTTTCTTAAATCAGGAAATATTTTCAAGTTAATTTTTATATCAATAAAACAGGCTTTACACTAATCCTAAGTTATTTTCCCAAACGCAGAACAATTCAAACACATTGTTAACTAAAAACAGACAACACAAAATTAAAATTAAAATTAAAATGATTCCTAAGTGAATAGAAAATCTCATCTTACCTCATGTTCCTGCAGGTAGGCCCGGGCATCATCCAAACTGTCAATAGCTGGGTGTTCCATCACCTGCCTCTGTGTCTCCTCCAGCCAGTTGGACCGCCGCTCCAGTCCATCGCGGTACTCAAAGCTCTTGGAAAACACTGAAGACTTCTCGGACGCATCCTTCATTGTCAAGTCCAGGTTTCCGAAGCGAGACAGCATGGCAGCCAGTCGCTCCTGCTCTTTGCGGGAGTCGGAACCTGGGCTGTCACTGAGAAGTTCGTTCAAATTCTCTGAAAGCCATTTGGCATCCTCAGCATATTTGCTCTTGTTTCTCATGGCTTTCTGCAAGACAGAATCAAACCTATGTTAATACAAATCTCAATTCTCTGAAAGCCATTTGGCATCTTTAGCATCTTTACTCTTTTCTCATGGCTTTCTGTAACACAGAATGGAACCTATGTCAATGCAATCTCAATACCAACATATTAAAAAGTTACTTCAATCTTTTCGTTTTGTAAAAAGCATCTAACCTACATCCACCCATACATGGTCAGACAAATTAAGAACATAAATTTAGTTCACATGATAAAGAAAAAATAAATAACTGACTTAAGTTTGTCTTTATTTTCTTTGTTACAATACAAATGATATATGAATAAACATTTTTACAAAACAAAAGATAATACAGCTTAATTTAAAAAAAAGTGTTTCTTTATTAATACAAAGGAATGAATTTGATCACTTCAAGGAAGCAGGGAATAGAAGCTATCTGCAGACCACAAAGTACAAATATATGAATTAAGCTACTAAGAATCTATCTAACTTCTAAGCTACAAACAAAAGTTAAAACAAACAATATATATTTTCTTAAACAAAAATGGGAAAAAGTGTTTTAATGTTTAAAAAGCCACTTTCAGATATCCTGATGAATCAGCTATACATTAATGGATAAAATATAAAGAAAGGATTCAAAGGAAACTAAAAATTAAAACCAATAGTGAGATTCATCTTTCCTCTATGTTACCTTATACTGTTCCATCAAGTGAGCAAGAAACAAAATTCAATATTTAGCAGTTGTGAAAAGAATTGATCAGGATAACAAACTGATGCTATACTTAACTTAAATACATACATCTGCCTCATGCTCTTCAGTATGTATTTGTACCATTCTGGCAGAATATTTATTGTTTCACTGGAAAACTATAGTCTGTAACTATCAATCTAAAAATGCCACATACAGGCTTATGAACATTTCTCACCTCTATCAGTCAAAGGATTAAAATGTTTTAAACAACCGTCATCAAATATGTTTGGTAATCACGTCCATGTACTTGAGGTTTGCTACCATGATATAATCATTACTTTGTGAACAGAAATCTTTGGAAAAGTCAGAGATTGTGCCCAGAATGGGATGCATGCAAATTTAACATTTCCACCAAGTTATGTAGAATTGTGCCTGTTTAAACAAAGTTCTTTCATTTTCAAATATACCCAGCAATAATATATGACAGAATTACCTGGAACTTGGCCAGCATGTCTTTGTACTCATCACTGGTAAGGTCTTCTTTCTGCATGGCCTGAACCAGACCCTCCACCTCCATCACCCACTTGTTGAAGTCAGACAATCTGGTAATATAGACAATGAATATTCAAAATATTTTTAAGAGCAGTGACTTTCTGTCTGCTTTTTAACAGGCTAAACAGTAAACATCTGATAAAAATGTAGGAGAAATATTTTGAATGTTAAATATTTGTATTAAAATTTAAGAAAAATATTTTGAATATTAAAATATTATTTGACAAATTTGGGAACAACATCTTAAACATAATATTCTAAGGGAAATGTTTTTTTTAACAGCAATTAACAATGTAACTTTTTAGAAGGCTTTAAATTTATGATTAGATCAGGTACAATGTAATCTGTAAATGTTTACTTTGAGTTGTATTCTTTCCATCTTTCTGGGAGCTGCTTCAGTTGTTCATGTGTGCTGTCAGCTACTGTTCTTAGTCGCTGCCATCTTTCTAGGTGTTCTTCATATCTCCGTACCAATGACTTGTCTTCTGCATTGTGGTTTAGCAACTTTTTGGAAACTTGATCCATAGACCCGAGGCATTTTTCACAGGTCTGAACTATCTGGCCATCTTGAAACAATTGCTGAAAGATTTAATGGATATTAAATTAAATAACAGAAGTAAAATTTAACTGTAGATATCAATAAATTGCAGTTTGACCAATTTTCCAAAACATTCTTAATATAAATGTAATGTTTAGAATGTCAGGATCGTTAAAAATCCAGAATTTGTATTTAATTTTTATATAAAAATTTTTTTTTGATGATGACAGAATAAATAGGATCCGAGACCTAATTATTTTTCATAGGCTATATTCTCAATAACAACATATCATGTTTTATTACACATGTATTTCCAATAGGAACTGGGGATGATGATAATCTAAATATTATCTGAGACCCAGTTATTATTGTCAGACTATATTCTTAACAACATACTCTGTGTTTCATGAGAGCCTCTTTGACATTTTCTCTGCGACTCAGCTTCTCTTGGTGTTCTCTGATGATTTTCTCAGCATTCATCACAGTAGCCAGGAATTTATCTTCAGGTAGAGCAAATTCCAGTTTCAACTGCTTGATTGGAGCATTGTACTGTATGTTCTAGAAAAAAAAGCAAACAAACATTTTGAAATTTAATTTGTTTGCGGATTCCAAATATTCAAATACTGAACAATACATTAGTGGTTTTTTCTTTCAGTTATTTAAGAATTACAACTTATTTCAAATTTTTTATATGTAATCCTTCAAACAGGATGAAGAATTAGAGGACCACATTAAAATGGATATCATTAAAAGTTCACTGCACATAATATTCAGGTCATATTTCAAGATAGAGGCTAACAAGTTCTTATATCCTGTTGGTTATTACTGGAACTACCTTTCATTCAACCCCAATGAATCTAATAGTGAAATTCAAAGCAAAGCATGATACTACAACATTATAATTACACTATCAAAATTCTGTGTTGTCAAGTTACTTAATAATATAAAGATTTGATTGTAATTTCACCTTCCATCTGGCCTGCAGGTTAGCCATGTCTCTCTTCAAACTGGCCTTGTCACCTTCGGGTAATAGCTGAAGGATCTCCTGTCCTACTGTTAGGTAATTGTCTAGGATTCGTTGATCAATACGATCAAAGAACAACTAAAAACAAAACAAAAAGAGTTTAAAAATAACATATATCCCACAGTGATTTAGTTCATAAAAAAAGAGAGTCATTGTTCATGTTATCTGAATGTATCTATTAGTAAGTACATATCACACACACAAGCCTATCGCCCATCTCACCACAACTGATCAAAGGCGGTGGTATGTGATTTCCTGTCTGTGGGAAGTGAACATAAAAGATCCCTTGCTACAAATGGAAACATGTTTCCAGGTTTTTTTTCTAAGACCATATGTCTTAATTACCAAAATGTTTTGACATCCAATAGCCAATGATCAATTAATCAATATCATTAAACAAAAACAAACTTTTAACAAGACATATCTATATCATTAAAAAGTGCTGTATCAGTAATTTTAAAAGCTTTTGGTAAAACTGAACTGAAAAGATAAGACGATCTGGGGTCTTAATTCACAAAGCACACTTAAGCAACATTACATCATCCTTAAAGGATTTTTCACATTGCACTGCGAGATTGCAAAGTTGCAAGAGTTTCGTAAACTTGGCTCCAGCGTCTTACTTTGTGTTTGCGTAATAGGCTCTCAGGATCGTCTTCTTTGTCATCAAGGACAGTCTCGGCATTGTCAAGCCACTCCTCCAGAATCTGCTCCTTCTGGTGCAAAGTTCGCCACAGCTTAGACAGGGTCTCCAGCTGCTTCTCCCAGTCCTTGGCACCAGACACACAGTTCTGTTAAAACAATCATACAATATGTTAATCATTTCTACCACTCTGTTATCATTTGTACCAGTCCTTAGCTCCAGACATACAGTTCTGTAAAAACAATAATATCACTCTGTTAATCATTTCTACCAGTTCTTAGCTCCAGACATACAGTACTGTCAAAATAATAATACCACTCTGTTAATCATTTCTACCAGTTCTTAGATCAAATACCACAGTTCTGTCAAAACATAGTACCAATCTGTCAGAATGCTTATCTCCAGATACACAATTTCTTAAAAAATACTACTACTCTGTTAAATGATGATCATCTCATTAAACATCTTTACTGATTACTGTCCAGTTTATTTTGTACATAATTTTATAAATATATTTAAAAACTGCTTTGTTAGTACAGACTTTTCTTTCTACAGTGTTTCAGTACCTGGAATCTCTCCATAACCTCATCCATGAGCTGTTTTGCTGGGAGGAAGTCTACATTCTGTAGTCTGTTCTTCACATTGTACACTTTGTCAAACACTTTCTTCTTGCTTTCCAAGATGGATTTTTGGTAAGTAGTATCGGAGAAAAAACTCTGAAACAAAATATTTGTTAGTCATTTCCTTCCAAATATCAGCATACAGACTTAATTTGATACACGTATATACAACTTCAAATCATAATAATTTTACAAGTACATGTAACAGTATGTTATGTTATTTTTTTTAATGTTATTAGATTGCTTCAAGTAAAATGGTTGCAAAGGAATATCTAAATTAAGAAGTCTAAATGGCAAGTGCAAGCAGTGGGTTTTTTCTTCTGAATATTGCAGTTGCTAATAATACCAAAACTTAAATTCAGTCTGCAAACAGTATGCATTTATAAAAACTGGAATCACAGATTATATTATTATTTAAATATCTGGTTAACATGCACAAGGCAAAATAATACCAGGAAGAGATGAAAATATTCAAAACTATTAAAAATGGCACAATGTCTGTAACCAAATGAAAGAAATTTTGTCTAGATTAACAGCATTGCTAAGTTCACTACAATGATTGATTTTCTTGAGACTCACGTCAGAAAACCAATGTACAAATGGACAAGTCACAGTAATATGTTTGTAACACAATTAGTATTTTTTATAATGCAAAATGTACTGGATTTTATTATAATACTGTGACATAACCAACACTTAGTAATGGCCATCTACCACCAGGACGAGACTAATTAACCAATAAAAAGGACACATTACAATCAACGGATGCATGCTGGATACATTTTTCTACATTAGCTTCCTAGTTCTATCAGTTGACTGTGCACACTAAAAACAGATGTCAAAAATAGCAAACCTTATGTTTCTCAAGTCTAGCTTCAGTGGCTTCAGCAGAGCCATCCAATCGGTGTGTCTGTAACAAGCTTTCTCCTTCAGTCAGCCATTCATTCAAATCTGATATTCCTGTTTCTAGAGACTCTACGTTTGGCAAGATGGACTTAATTGTTTTTATTTTGTCAGGAATCTCTTTCCTTAGCTTGACAATCACTTCTTTGTGTCTATTCAAAGTCTGTAACATCTCGTTGACTACTTCTTGTGAGCTATCTTTGACTAGAGACTGGGCTGTTTTTGTTGTAATCTTGAAGTTGCTTTCTATCTCTGGAATTTGTGTATTCAACAACTGAAAAGAAAACATTTAACATGAGTGTCTTAATATAGTAATAGTTTCGTCACCCACTTCTGATGCCATGTGGAATGGTAGGGGACTAATAAACAAATGAAAACCATCTTATATATTATGTTGAATAGCATTTATGTACTACAGTACACCAGTTCACAAACACTGTAAAAAATAATTATATAGAATAAAACAATCTAGAAAATTCTTAAGGTGATTGTACACGATATGAGTGGCTTGTACAAGGATAGCCAATTGTGACAAGACAAACATGATTTTATCTGTTGCTATGCAACCAGTTACAGGCCTCTGAGAATTGAAGATCTACGTGACCTATTTATTGTTTTACACAGAAATAATTCCAGATAACCCATTTCCTTTAAATGATGTTCCAAATTTTGCACACAAAAATAGATTATGCAAAAATAGATTTGTGTGAGCAACACGCAAACAAAATGATCATTCTCACAATGTTCTGAGGCCTGAGCTGTTCTCAGACATTGCACTCGTACTAAGTGGCATCGCCTTTAGCAAACTGTTCTACTCACATCGAGTTGCTGCAGGTACTCTCTGAGAGGACCATGGACACAAGGAATCTGATCAGTGACGTTCGAGTCTGCGTTAGTGAGCCAGGCCTGCAGCTGCTGGGCACCTTCATTGTACTGTGCCATCGCCCGGCCTATCACCTCTGTCTGTCGGAAGGTCTGGAATCCTTCACTCAGGTCCTGGAAACGTCGGTTCAACGTCAGGACGGTCTCTCTGATCTCATTTGCTGTAGGATCACAGGTCACATCAATCAGGAAGTTAGCAGCTTCATTCAGAATTCGGTGCTTCTCTTCATATTGAGCAATGTCTTGGAAAAATTCCTATGAAGGAAAAATGGAAATTCATATTTTTTTAAAAGTGAAATAAGACAAGGAAAAGAATTTCATGAATAGACTATTTTGTCTATCTTGCAACACTGAGATGATTACAAATTCTTATGGTAACAAAAGAAAGAAAAAATGAAAGAAAGAAAGACAGAAAAATATAAAAACAGAAAGAAATCAACTAACCTGCCAAAGATAAATCAAGTAAACTTAACTTTAACAGCATATTTTTAATCAGAAACTAACTTGTGTAAAACAATGTCTTAAGAATGAGAGAACTGAGCTGTTGACACAAAAATAGTTACTTTTATTAGCAGCAAGGGGTCTTTGAAATACAAATTCACAGACAGAACTTTCAAATACCAGTCATGATTTCTGATTAGAATGAAAAACATTCTAAAATGTCTGAGATCTGTCCCACAACTTACGGCAATTCACCCAAGTGTTCCAAAACCAAGTGACATGTGCCTTCTACAAGCTACATACACATTGCTAATGTAAGAAGAAAGCAAGACTCTAAATGTTTTTAATGTTTTTAATAAAATGACAATCAACATACCTGTTTCTCGTCTGTAGACAGCTTCATGACTTGTTCGCCCTCGGTGACCCACACAGTGAGGACATCAACACAGGCGCTGTACCGCTTCCATGTCTCTAACACCTCCTCCAGCATCGACCGCAGAGACCGTATCTCCACTGACACCTTCTTCCATCGCTGGGTAATATCATCAAACAGGTGGTCCATCTCTTTTACGTCATCTGGGCCTGGGATTCAAAATAAATTAAAATAAATACATTGCATTTCACACAAGCAAATAAACAAATAATAGTGTTTAAGTAACAATTATTTTAAGACAATGGCAATTTCTTTTACTAGGGTGTTCTGAATATTTTCAAAGATAAATATCTGAAAGCCATTTCACATTTCATAATTAGAATAATAATAAATACATTTTTAAATATCGTATTTTATTAATTAAATTGTAAAATAAATATCTCTGTTATGAAAATTAATACATTATTGGACATGACTGTATATGGAAAGATATATATAAAATAGTTTAATATCTGCTGTGAAATACAAATATTTCGAATATGTCATAATTAATACATTATTGGACATGTTTGTCTATGGCCAATGAAATAATAAAAAATATTTTGAATACCTGCTCCATCTTTCTTGAAGGCATCAGCTTTCTTCCTGCAGACTGTGTATGTTTTATCATAGGTTTCAAAAAGCTGACCAGTCACAACAAAGTCCTAAAATAAACAAACATTAGGGGAAATTAAATTGAGCTGGATTTGGTATTAAAGACAATATGACTACATTTTTAATGCAAAAATTCATAATAACTTTGTATGTTAATTTTTAAGTTTATATTTAATTACACATTTATAGCTTATTTGCATCAAAAGGGTTCCAAAGCTTTATAGCCGTAATTAACTGTGTCAAGTGTGTTGTTAAATAAATAATTTCCTTCCTTCGTCAAAAGTAACCAATGAATTGGCTTGCAACTCCATAATGAATAATGACAGAACTTGTATAAACATATATGTTAAGTTTTAAAACCAAGAGAGGCATGAGCTACAATGTTAAATCTTATCCCATTCAAAACAATTGCAAACAAAATACAATCAATGATCACAACATGCTTTTCACATTTGATTTTAAATCATTTGTTACTCTGTTGCCAGAACTGACCTGGTAATCCTTGAGCAGCAGCTCCACACTCTCCTGGCTGCCATATTTCTCCGTCCACAGCTGGAGTTTCATCTCACTGGCCACCAGGAAGGAGATGAGTCGATACTTCATCTCTTCAAATTCAAGCTGCTTTTGTCTGGCAGGAGCCAACTTGCTGACCTTTTCAAGTCGCTTTGACAACATGTCCAGATGAGGGGGGTGGAGGAACTCGCCCTCATAACGTCCTGCTCGTTTCACTTGAAGGAAGAACTGTTTGTTTGATTCCAGGTCATCGAAGAATTCCTACAAGAAAATATTAAACAAAATTTAGTGTATCATCGAAGAATTCCAACAAGAAAATATTTAAAACATTTTTATTGTAACAATCAGACAATATGTCTACTGTGCATAAGTCCAGGACAGAGCGAATATTACATACCCACTTATTCATAAATAGAAGATACTTCCCGAATGTCTTGTGATATTATAATTTATCAGCACCAGTTGATAAAAATATGAAATCTGAGGCTTGCCAAGGAATTTTATACTTTTAACAACGAATGCTGATAAATTATGATATCACAAGACACGAGGGGGGTATTCTTTTTATCATCCATTATCATTATTTTCATTTACAACAATTGTAAAAAATGTCAGTTTTGTAGGATGAATGTCAGCAGCAGACTCGTTAACTTGTAGAACGACAGTGGTGTGATGTCACTAGGCCTAATGATAGGTTTAGCGCTGAAACATACACAGTGACATAACAAAAGAAGCGATATCTCCTAGGAGAATATCACAGGAGATATCGCAAACGATAGTGCCAGCGATATCTCCTGAAAAATCTGTAATAAATAATAATAGATACATAAACAAGAAGAAGCAGAATTAAACTGTAAAACAAGAATTCCATAGAATTAAATGTCCCACCTACCATGAACTTATTGGTGCAAAGATAAAATTAATAAAAATTAAATTAAATTTCAAGATTTCAAGATGTATTGCCGATGAACATTCACAGATGTAGCAATAAACCAAGTTTAATTGATGTATGTCCTGTAGTTTATGAGAAATGGAGCTAAACAATAGACTTTAACATTGAGCTAAATGCAGAAGAAGATGATGTCATCACTGCTCGAAAAGTAATATCAACATCTCGCCTTTTTTACTTTATAAACCGAGACCAATAAAACTAAACAACAACAACAAAAATTAGTTTTTAAGTTACTCGTAAGCAAATGATGATGATGTCCTCACTGCTGGAAAGGTGATATCTACATCTTGCCTTTTTTACTTCATAAATGCAAGCAAAACCAAAAACAAAACAACAACCAAATTTTATTTTCAAGTTACTTATGAGTAGAGAAATTTAAGACTTTTTATAAAGATGTAATTTTAAAATCAAACTGAGAACCAACAAAGTGATCATCTCACCTTATGTCTCTTAACAAAGGCCTGGAGCTGATTTGCCATCTCCTCTGGGTTCTCCAGCATCTCCACATTCTCCTCCAGCATGCGCTCGGCTCGGTACAGCCACTCTCCAAACTGTCCCAGCCGGCCGGGAAGACTTTGATCCAATTTGAGCAGCCAAAGCTGGGTGCGACCAACCACATTTGTCCATTTATCGTTTAGTTTCTCCCAATCGGTCGCCTTCAGCTTCAGGGCTTTCCCTGATAACACTTTTTCACCTATTTTAACATAGATGGGTTCTCTTCTGTCAAGTTCAGTTTGGAAGCCAATGTATTCCTACAATATAAACAAAAAGGATAGTCATATGATTGTATATTTGTCAATTTTTAGCCATGTGGTAACTTGGAGGTCAAAGGCTGCAGCCTCATGTAGATGTTCACTATTTAATTAGTTAGAACAAATAATTAACACTGTACAGTGCTTAGCTTATTTTACCACAGATTACAGTGTGCAATAAATCTTTATAACTGCACACTTTTTAAGCCCCAACTCTAAACGAGACAAACTTCCTTATGATGTCAATTAGGGGTATGGTACAAGTCAGTTATTGCATGATACACAGTTATTGCACACTTTCAATGTTTTGATTAACAGCCGATAGACCCTCATGCCGTCACACTATCGGCTGTCAATCAAAGCATCAAGTGGGCAATAATCATGCATACAAATACCACTTGTAAGTTTATGCTGTAATTAACTTAATTTTCTTACTATCAAATACTTTTCTTTGATGTTCTTTGGCTATACTTGCAATCTGTCACACAAAACAGTATTACTCTCCTATGGAGACCAAGCAAGTTGCCATTTTAGTAGTTTGTGTTATAATGTATTAAAAAACATAACAAAAAAGCTTATATGCAGTATGAAGGCCGCTGGCAATAATCATTGATAGTGATAAGACACACATTTATTAAACCTGTTGTGTGTTTATTTTGCATTAGTAAATGATGTTTTATATACAGTGAACCAAGGATGGAACTTTACTTTCAAGGAGGTGAGACATAGTCCATTGGTTAAAGTGATCACTTGATGCTTGGTCGGTTAGGGATAGATACCCATCAGTGGGCCTATTGGGCTATTTCTCACTCCAGCCAGTGCACCACGACTGGTAAATCAAAGGCTGTGGTATGTGTTATCCTGTCTATGGGATAGTACATATAAAAGATCTGTTGCTGCTAATCGAAAAGAGTAAACCATGAAGTGGCAAAAGGGTGTTTCCTCCATCAATACCTGTGGCTCTTAATGCATATAACTGTAAATAAAATGTGTTTAGTGTATTGTTAAATGAACCATTTCCTTTCTTCTTTCTTTACTTTCAAAGATAAAAAGATGTATTCTCTAATCAAGACACTTACTAAGAACTCAGCCTGTCTGTCTTGGACCGGTTCTTCAGCACCTTGCAGGATTTCATCTGCGTCCGATGTGAGCCAGTTCATCAGCGTTGTGAAGGCTTGCATCTCCTTGTCAGCAGTGTCTATGTTCGTACTGGGCACCCCTTGGTACTACAACACACAAACAATGGTCATACTGAATATTACATGTATTGCATGTTTAGTCAAGCTGGTGTAAATTGGTCATAAAGTACTGGAGAGTAAAATAAATAATATATAGAGAATACAAAATGAGTGGCTATTAGATACCATTTATCTTACAAGTTGTTTTTAAATGTATTTTTTATGATAAATGACATATAGCATTCACAAATTTAGTGTTCTATTTCTTACATATCCTCAAAGAGCAGGTTTATAACAATCTTAAATGTCTTTTCCAAATAAAGCCCAATTACTTGCTTACTATGAGTCACAGAGAAATCAGTTTAAAGTTATGTCAAACAATCAATTTTAATCATGCTTAATTTTATTGGAAGATAAGTATTGATGTGGTAACCAATTTCACAGAACATCGTAAGTTTATGTCTACAATTAGCAGTTATATTGATAATTCATTTACATGTGTTTGACATCTAATTACGCTGCAACTAACATCATTATGGAAGATGGAGCTATGACCCCAGAATTGCCAAATAAAATGAAATATGTGTACTTGAAACTATATTTCTTGTACTATAATAATAAGAATTGTGACTTAGTCTTAGATTTACGTTTATTTGCAAAACTAGGCTTATGATGTTTTGTGAAATTGGTCCATGGCCCCGTATTACAAAGCAATCTTAGCACTAAGATAATTTTAAGTGCATAAGGTAGCTATGCATTTAAGGTGACCTCAACACTAATTTCATTTCATAGCAAGGGGTTATGGTCACCACTTAAGAGAAGACTGAGGGTGTCATTGCTGTATGAGATCATAAATAACACATATGTTTTTACATAATTTTTGTCTGAATACAGGATAAAATTTCATCATTAATATGTCAGCTTTATTATACACAGATTGAAGTATGAATGCCGTCTGGCAGTAACTTGTTGGAATTTCCTTTATAATCTATCTGTTTAATACGATGCTATAGCAATTAATTGAGTTTGATGAAATCTTCTTACATTGGGGTCTCCCGAGTCTGGGTACGCCTTGAGGAACTGAGCAACGTACGTCATGATAGATTTGTCATCAGGCTTCTCCACATCAACATCTGCAGGGAAACAGAAAAAGCTATCATATATCATAGCATGCATTATGGAATAAAACTTTTATCTGGGCTTCTAGATTATGCTAGCCCCACTCCCATGGCTAGCAATATTCATTGTTGGGCTAGTAACCAACTACTATTACCATCCCCGATGCCCAGTGAAAAAACAAACAAAGGTCAAATGTTGCAATTAAGTCTATTTTGTAAATATGAATATCCTGCCACCACCTGAATGTTAGTGTTTTTAAGCTATGTATCCCTCTTTAGGTGACATATCTGATTATTACTATTATTTAGTAAAATTGTATTAACTTAAAGTAAAGTAGGGCTTGTGAATTTGTAATCGTGGCAAGTCAAACATTTTTAATCACTGACCCTATGGCTAGTCAATTTTATAAAAATTCTAGAAGCCCTGCTATTATTATTATTATTATTACTTATTAATTTCTTTTTAATTTCATTAATGGCAATATTTTGCAATAATTTTGCCTTAACTTTATTATGTTTAGGATAAATTTCTTTTTTCTACTGCATTTTATTTAGGATGCATTAATCATTTGGTTTAAGTGTTTGAGGTAAGGCTGAAAACAATACAGACAGGCTTTAAAACAACAACTATTTGTACCTGGTATCAGTCTTCTTTATAATCATCTTCTTCACTAAATTTATGTTTAATTCAGAGTCAAAAATATCTTTTTATAATCTTTTACACACAAAAACAGATATTTCAAACCTGTTTTAACTGGGGCTTTTTTTGTAAAATTCTAATTAGGTCTTTATAGACAGATATGATTTTATATATTTTTGGTTTCAATTTACTCTAATATTTTGTTTACCTTCTGGATCAAGCAGTCTGGCAATTCCCAAGTGATCCTCTGCAGTGGAAAAAGCATGTTCAAGGTTGATTTTTGCCGTCTGCTTGCGGATGATATCCATGTCAACAAGGTCAGGACGAATATTGTGAATCATGGCATTGAATGCCACACCATCTCGCCAACTCTTTGCAAAGTCTTTCACTTTTATTCCATATTTCCTGTAATTACCAGAAGCATTAACATAATAACACATTTTTCTATGTATTTACTAACAGCATCATTTGTTTACTTAAATCTAAGTTAATATCACATTTGACCCAATGTTTGTGACATATTAACCTATGATATCTGCCGTAACTAAAACGTTACTATAGTGTAACCCCTCTAAAGTGGACACTCTTGGGACCAAGACCGATGTCCTGTTTAAAGAGAGATCCAGTTTAGAAAGGTTAAGTTTGTCCTGATTTTTAAAAAGGGACTCCGTAAAGCGTCCGATTTAGAGGTAATTCCAGTTTACAGAGGGTCCGGTTTAGAGAGGTTTCACCCTATTACTTTATTGACAGTTGTAAGAATTTGTTGTTATTAGTTGAGCTTAATTTGCAGTATTAAACACAATGGTAGTCAACTGGATATACTGTATATAGAGAATAATAAACAAGTACCTTTGGAGATGATGTAATTAACAAGCATAAGTTGTAAGATATATCGTCTCCAATGGGCTCAAATGTTTTATTCTATTTCTTACACACACTGAAAAGTTCATTTTTAATATAGTTTAATGGAAGGGCACTGAACAAAATGACTGAACATTAACTTAAAAATGTGAAAGATGATGATGTCATAGTCACATATGACGTATAAAATAACGTCAAGCATTTATGGTTACTTGGGACACTTGGGTTATGAACCCAGAATTGCCAATTATAAGCCTCAGAAGTGATTTCCAACACATGTTGGAGATGAAACTGATCTACAACAGGTCATCTCTTATACAGGTGTGTGAGAAATATACCACTGTCTGTGATGCTGGACTCACTTCATGAGCACGTTGCCTGCCCAGGCTAGCAGACTCTGTTTGGGCAAGGCTTGTTTCTTCTTGTTTGATGGACCTTCACCGTCCATGTCCGGCACATTTGGAACATTTGAGATTGTCTCTTCAATCTGAAATAACAATATTACCATGAGGTCATTTTTGTATTTAGTTTACTATAATAATACCGGTAATAATAATAATACCAGTAGTAGTAGTAGTAGTAGTAATAATAATATTAATAATATTAATTATAATAATAATAATAATAATCATCATCATCACCACAATAATAATCATAATAATAATAACAACAACAATTAAGTTGAAGTTTGTTTTGTTTAACGACACCACTATAACATATTGATTAGTTATCATCGGCTATTGATTGTCAAACATTTGGTAATTCTGACATTCTTCCTAATGCAGCAAGAGATCCTTTATATGCACCATTCAACTGACAGGATAGCATATACCACAGCACTGGTTTAAACGAGAAAAAACCCAATCAGTTGAATGGATTCACAGAGGTGGTTTGATCCTGCGATGTAAGCACCTCAAGCAAGCACTCAACCAATTGAGCAAAATCCAGGCCCCTAATAAATAAGTTTATATTCATATATTAACAACATAAAAATATTAACAAATGAATATTGCACTATAAACACATACATTATATAATAACCTACATGTAGGCCCTACCTAGGAAACCTATTAGCACTTGTACAGCCCTTGAAATTCGGACAAGTTTGCAACGGCAGTTAAGTGCCGTCGCAAATCAATTTTGCAACTGCACTACGGTGGCAATTTTAAAGAAAAGATTAATGCTGTCAAAATTCTTAATATATGATCCACTGTTGTAATAATATGCTAAAATATAACATCTCAACTTTACTATCGTAAGCTTGTATACTAGAATAAACCAATTAATATTTATTGAGGAAACTGAGCTACACACGATAATAAATTTATGCTTTTTTCTGGGATTGGACAGAGTTCCGAGAGAAATGCCTACAGACTTTTCAACACTCACAGATTTGCTACGGCAATGAAATGCTGTCGCAAATCAAGTTTGTGATAGCTTTTGCGACGGCATTGCCGATTGCCGCCGCGAATTTCGAGGGCTGCTTGTACTATAACTACATGTATTCAGGTACCTAGTACTTGGAGTAAATTTTATTGGTTCAAACTTTTTTATTTATTAAAGGGACATTCCTGAGTTTGCTGCAATATTTTAAGATATTATCAACTAATAAAATATTTCTACGATTAAACTTACATATTAAATATATTTTCTTGTTTAGAATATTAGTGGTTCTATATTAAACATTTTTCTGATCGTTTTAATATTTGTACTAGGTTAATTTTAATTTTATTTCCTAAATAATATTTTTTTGTACCAACAAAATCCAGTTTGGGCTCCTTACAAATATTAAGACGACCAGAAATATATTGAAAATACAGACACTGATATTCCAAACAAGAAAATATATTTAATATGTAAGTTTAATCGTAGAAATATTTTATTAGTCAGAAACATCTTACAATGCAACAAACTTGGGAATGTAGTTTTGTTTCATATCCCTAGCTGGTGACATGTGTATACTGAATTTGTTTGTAGGGATTACCACATTTAAGTCAACAAACATATTTTGGATGTGATCTGTACTGATACAATGACACTGATTTCCATAATTAATTGACAGAAGATCTACTGCTTTTAACTAATATTTGTTTTCTTGCCAAATAAATGTTAGAACAAGCTCTGAAAAGCATACAATGGGTGGAATGGGTGGATTTTGAATGGGGTTGTTTTGGGGTATTTAAAACAATGTTAAATAATATATTGTTAATTAAAAAAGACAAAAGTACTAGTATATAGTTTTCTTTAGTCCATGCTTTAGAAAATAAACATGTGTAGGAAAAGTAATTCATGATAATTATTTTTAAAAGGATACCCATTTACAAAGGAATTTTCATTAATAAGAGGGTTGAATGAAAACATTTTAGTGTCATACTCCAATGAAAGCACAAAATAAAATTTGAAAAAGTCACAGAAAACATGCAAATGCAAATTCAAAAAAAGCATTATCATTTATTACTTGTAAATCAATTGATAATTAAGTTAATTAAAAAAAAAAAGAAAAAGAAAAAGAAAAGAAGAGTTAATTTGTTCCGAATGGAGATCATATGCATGCAGTTGAACATCCGGGATCAATATTTGCATAATTACCAACAAAATAATATGTTGATAACACACAGTTGTATGACATGCAACAAATCAGTTTTGACTGCCAAGAACTGTCCATAGTACTGCCATATCCAAAGCTCTAAGACTACTAAAGCAAGATCTTCTTTTATAAGGAACATTACGGTACATAAACCAATAACAAGACTCTTCATAAGTCATCACTTCAGAAAGCAAACCCTACTATATATGTATACAACCATAGACAATATATTATAAAACAGTCCAACCAAAGCCTAGAATAGTTCAATATATATATATATATGTGTATAAATAAATGTATATAATATACACACACACCAATAAAAGGTTTGTACATCATTAGCAGCAAATAACACCTAGGGTCGGACTTAGACTGCTCATTCTAAGTTTAATTTTTGTTTTTTAATTTGTAGTTATGGGAACTACAAGAACAAATTACTAAAGTTTTCGTAAACAAAATGACCCCAGAGTATATTAACAGCTGCTGTAATTTGTCAGTGTCCTACTTTCAAAGATGATGAATATCATGTCACATTAATTCAGACTGAGTAAACAAAAGCCACAGTATAAACGTAAAAAACTGTGTTACCCAGTCATCTAAAGCAGGTCATTTTATTACATACATATTATCATGATATGGGAAATAAGGTGTAGACACATATATCAGGTAGTTGAGCAACAGAGAAGCTGTATAACAGTGAAATAACATTTAATTTTATGTTCAGGATATCCTAAGGCTTATGAGAAATAGGACATTATAGGATGTGTGTCAGCTGCATGGTAGATTCAAAGCCCATGGAGTTTATTTGATAGTGGTGTGTGCTACTGTCAGTGCAATGCATCAGGGATGGAAATTTGAGGTTCCAAAGGGTTCATCTATGTTAAGTGGGTCTGCGAGTAACCTCCTTAAGAAAATGTTAAATTTCAGATGTTCAAATACTGCATTTCCTGTGTTCTGAGCACAAAAATAGGGAAAACTTGGGGTAGTAGTAGGGTTGGCGTTGCCTCTGTATCCCTTTCTGTGGCTTAAGATGAATCTAGCCCATGACTTAAAATGTGTTCTAAGCAGCAGTCTCATGCAACATCAACATAAGCTACATATACCTGAAGCAGGTCAATTTTTACACTTTATGTTGGTTTTATACTATTAAGGTTTAGATAGGTGGTTGCTTAACAGACATGGAGCAGGTTTGACTGTAAAAAACTTCAATAACAGGTACAAGGAAGGAAAATATTTTATTTAATGATGAACTCAACATATTTATTTCTGGTTAAAGCTCGTGACAATGGACAATTATTTCACTTGGGTCAAAAACATGATACAAAATGGTAGCGAGTTTAATATCCTATTTATTACCCATACTCGATGTTAATGTATATCACTCAACTCTGTAAGGTGCGCTATCTGATGACATCATCATGTGAAATCAAAAGTATTACGTCCAAATTGGGATTCTAGAGCGACATATCACTTTGATATGTACCAAAATATTTGTATCCATTTGCGAAATATGGTTAAGGACCACACAAATATTGAGAAAGGAAACCCGCAGTGGCCAATTCATGGACTACTCTTTTTGATTAGCAGCAAGGGATCTTTTATATGCACCATCCCACATACTTTATTATACCAGTTGAGTCGCACTGGCTGGAACAAGAAATAGTCCAATGGGTTCACTGACACAGACTGATACCAAACAGACCAGGCATCATGAAAGCACTTTACCACTGGGCTACATTCCACCGAAATACTAGATCTATTATTGTATAGCATATTCACCATTTGACAAATTTCTAAACAAGAATATTCTACACATAGCATAATGTTTGAGACAAAAACACAACAGATTGTTAGCTGGTTCATCAACCAAGTCACAACTTTCAATCTGCTGTTTCAAATCATTCCTGTTAATACACTGGCAAGTAATGGACTGGATTAACAACAGACGATCAAATCACAACAATTAAAGGAGGACACAATCAAGGCATTTGTCCTGGTATGCGTATTCAGCGATATATATAGCACATTATTGCTTAATATCAACAAGTATAAGTGTATAGTTAATTAATAAAACAGTTAAATGTGTCGGCTATTATATATAACGGGCGCAGCCATTTTGTACCATCCCAGTGAATACGCCCTTTGGTGAGCTGGTGGTTACGTAATACCTAACGTGTCACGTCAGGAATTAGTCTTGAACTGAAGAAACAAAACATATCTGATTTTTGCGGATGCATCCCAGTATTATTTAATAATAATCATCCCAGTAAGCTAGCAACAATTACTAGTATATATTATATTTAATACAAAATAAACCAACATTGTCAAAGTGTTGAAATAACTGTATTATGGTTTAAATTAACCCACATACTTAAATAACAATCGGAGTGTTTTCTTAGTTAATTGGTCATTTCTTTTCGTAGCCTGTACCTGTGGTTCTTGATTGGCAGGTGTATATTTAGACACTCCTCAGACACTGTGTCTAGACACACTAAAAAGACTGACCTCTTTTATTAAGATCACAGGGTATTGTGTGATAACCTCAAAGTATAATGTACTTTACCAGCTGTCCCCCTTTATTACTGTAAGTAATTCTGTAAAACCTTTGATTAAGTAGACTTTCCCATCTAAAATCACAAAACTGACCAATTACGTATTCCCTAAGAAAAGAAAATCATCACTTGGGTATCGTGAATGGTTGTTTTTGCTCGAATGTATCCTACCAATAGGCCTAATAATATGAATTTTTTCTTTGGATTTAAAAAAAAAAAAAAAATACTATAACTCCATTTCGTTATATTGATGCAAATTAAAATATATTTAGTTAAATAGTTTATTATACTATCAAGTTATTTATGTTGTTTTACAAGACAGGTTAATGAAAGTGAAGCACCTTGTCGTAAATTAGAGCGTTTGTTTACATTGTGCATAACAGAGAAGTTCGACAGAGCTGATGTCACTTCGCCCCAAACTACACCAGCGGACTTCACAAAAAGGAAACAAAATGGCTGCCCCCAGTTAGCAGGAATAATCATGGGTTTTTTTAATTAATTTTAAAATTACGCGTTTTACATTTGTTAAAGTGTCAGTATGTGTTGGTGGACCGGGTATGTATCTTTCCAATACATAAGGCTCTTGTTGGGAGTTTACTCTACCTTTAACATATTACTTCGAAATAAGGAAATGTTATACAATCGTTGTAATTTAAACATTAATTATTTATTAATGTAGAAGCATTTTACAAATTTCAAATGAATTCCTGGTTTAACAGTTAATGTATGACAATTTTATGAAATTATTGTATATTTTTAGAAAACAAAATATACATATGTATCAAGTAACCATTATTAAAAGTGTATCTTTATTACTATTTTAAATATAAAAAAGCCAAATTTTTAAGAAAGTGATTTCTACATTATATTGCCAGTGAAACTTGAACAAATTAATACATCATGCCAATATGGACAACTCACCTCAAAATCATCAAACATATGCTGTACCTATAATCACACATAATGCATTCATTCTAAGACACACTTTAGTCCTACGACAATTCACGCTATTCAGTAGTCATTACCAAGACAATTTCTGTAAATATCTCTTTTAATACTAAAATACTACAAGTATATGCTTTAATGCATAATGCTACAATAAACCATTTGGTGCATATTTTACATGTTGCACTGTAAACACAACCCTAGTTCAGAGAAGATGCATTTTAAATATTTGGTTATGGTTTACAGGCTCAAACTGCACATTCTTTCTGAAGCCTTTGCAAAGTCAAAACTTTTATAAGCATGAGTCTTTGTACTACAAAAACATGATAAAGCTGACTGCAAAATTTGATTTCAACTGTTTTCAATTATTATTTTGTTTTCCATAAATCACATTTAATATTCAATGATTTTGCTAAATCCCACCTCAAAATGCATTCTGAAACTACGACCAGAACCATGTCAGGTTTGGCAAAATTGATAATTTAAGTAAGACATTTTTAGTAATATGTACTTTAAAAGTAAAGCACCAGTAGCAGACAAATATTTTATAGTCTAATAAAGGTCGGTTCCTTTGCCAAACCACAATGTGTTGAAAAAATTAAATGAATCACATAAAACAGAAATTACGGAGTTTTTCTAACTAAAAACTATCATTATATCAATAAACCAAAATCCACTAAATTTATGGGGAAAAAAATAATTGTAAGGCTCAACCACTATACATCCCAGTGTGTATTGAGTGAACTTACTTGGAAGTACAGGATGATGGTCCAGATGAGACCCAGAACAATGGACGGTTTGCCATCACAGATGTCTGCCGCATTGATGTTCACCATCTTGATCTGCAAACAAACATTTTTATTAATATATTTTAAAATTTAAATACAGTAAAACCTGTCTAAAGTGGACCCTGAACAAACCGGAATCTTGTCAAAACTGGCCAAATTTCATGGTCTTGAATTTTAAAAATTCAGAAATGCAACTCTTTAAAGACTGGATCTTGTCAATATCGGATAACTATTACATGTAGGTCCCTGATGTGATCCGGTTTCGCTGTACAAATTATTTTTAAAGTTTTAAATATTCAAATATAAAATTTTGCATTTAGTTTTTTAATTTGTAAAAACCTAAAATGAAGTGATCTTAAAGCGGCATTGTCTGGAATATTTTTATTATTTAAGCATATAGAACAGAAACTCCCATTACGTTTGGTACGCCACAGTCCGAATTGCTTTCACTACACTGGCTTTTCCAAGTTAAAAATAATCCCAGAATTTTGAAAGAAGGACACTTTTAGTATGGTTTGGCTATTGTTGCATTACAAAAGCTGAGCAGTCAATTCCTAACAGACAATTACGATAGCAGCACTCATGTCGACGTTAAAAACATCGGACTTGTACGCCTTGCGATTGCTATCTGTATTTCACTTTTAAACACACTGTTATGCTCATTTTTATTATTCACTACAACTGAAAATATTTAAGAGTTTTAAAGAGTATCTTCATATAAAAACAACACAAAAACAAAATGACAACCAAGACTCATTTTCACAATCTTATTGTTACTAATATCCGTATAAATACAACTTAACCATTTTATTAAGCACTTTTATAATATTTGAAGTATCACTTTAAAAATTCTTCTGTATTACAGAAATATAGGATGTTCAACTAGTTATAAAAGGTGTACGAGTCCGGGGTTTAGAACGACGCCATGTGTGTCTGCTGCTAACATAATTGGCTGCAAGGAATGACTGCTAAAATCCGTACAGTATTACAAAATGGCGAACATTGTTCTAACTGGCTAGTAAGCATTTGACGATATGCGTTAATGACGACAACTCGCGAGTGAATTAAAATTGCAGTTATACTTGTATTTGAACTTAGAATTTGACTCTATACAATTGAAACCAGACAATGCAGCTTTAAGAGCTCTACCACTGAGTTACAAATCATCTGATCTCTTTAAAGGAAATCCTTGTGAAGCAGGATTCACTAACTTTCTGCAAACATTTGGCATTATCACTGCTTTCAAATTCATTCATAAGGCCATGCTGTTCAGGCTAGGTATCTGTTATGCTTTATGCTGTATAAACTACTGACCAGGGCCCATATTTTCGAAGCAATCTTAACTTAAGAAATTGTAAAAACGTTTAAGCTATGACGTCACTATGGCATGTGCTGTAGTGATGTCACAACCTACAATAGCTCTAAGATGGCTTCGAAAATATGGGAACTGCATATTCACAACAATTTTGATTGTTTAAAATGTGTGCATATTTCTTTTACAAAATAGTGACCTTGAAAGATGGATGGATTATGTTTGCACTGATTCTGTAGACATATCATAGCTTTGTCCTGTGTTACACATGTACATGTACATAGATTTGACTTGGATATGTAAATGTTTCATCATTTTTATTGTATACCTTCTTCTTTTCCAAAAACAGCAAAGCTGTGGCCATGTTACTGAGGTGGTGTGGTCTCTGAAGCCTTGGACCTTTTTCCATTGGCTGAAAATAAAAATAAATGAAGATTAATAATATAATGAAATATATTTTAAATATTTGTAAGTCAGTGATTTCAGGGCTCCTCAACTCTGACACTGCCAAGTATTTCTGAGGACAATAAAATTTACATAACCCCTCCTCCTCCCCCCCCCCAAAAAAAAAACCCCATTAACAATGACAATAAACAAGAAGTTACAGCATGGTGATACCTCTCAGCAAAACTTACTTTAATACCAACAGAATTTATACACCAAAAAAATGTTAAGCTTTAATTACCATTAACATTTTCATCTGAGATGGCTTTGTGTTGTCTGATTTAAAAACAAAGTATATGAATATTAATTTCCCACCATTCCTGTTTCTTTATGTCTGTCTGATATATAGTGTATCTTAGAGCTAGAATCATTTCTTGATATATAATACTTGTTTTCACTAAATTAATTTTAAAATTGTGAATTAGGATGTATCAAGGATATTAAGGATACAAAAATAAAATAAATGTATTTATTACATACCTATTCAATAATGTGATAAAGACATTTTCAAACCATGTAATAAATTTATTGTGTATCACACATATGTGTGCAATCTGGACCGGGACTTTTAAATGGGGAATTCTATTTTTATTTAAACTGCAGTTAGCGCCTTTTATTTACCGACGTCATATATGATTTACAAATTATGTCACATTGTATATGAAAATTACACAAGGATGACACAGAGTATGATTCTTAATGTTAAGCAAATACATGAAAGGAGTTTTGATCATAGATATAACAAAGTGTTGTTATGACATTAAATTAAAAACGTTTTTTTGTAATACAAAACAAGGTATCAGTGTCTGCGCTTAACTTTTTTTTTGAGTTGCCATCTGGGCAAGTGGTGACAACACTTTCACTTGCCCGGATCTATTTTCACTAGCCCGAATAATATTTTCTAAAAACAAACTACAATATTGCAACAGATTATAAGAGAAAACATTTATTTTGAATATTATCCTGAAATCAGCCAACACACTCTTTAAAAACAATAACACCCCACCCCATCTCAATGA
>JAECMU010000047.1:0-46392 GCA_016106625.1 Dracogyra subfuscus | reverse complement strand
TACAACAGCTTGTTCTGAACGTGTACGTAAAACCCTTTGGACTTGGACTTGGACTTGGACTCTGGGCAGGTGATCTGGTGCAAACCAAAAATTGTGCAGCAAGGTTGCAAGAAGCTCGTCGCAAGCTTGCGGCAAGGTTGCAAGAAGCTCGTCGCAAGCTTGAGGCAAGGTTGTAAAAAGGTTCCAAATACACAATGATTAATATTTCTCCACACGTTTATAATTAAGTTGTGGATAGATTTAAATATCAAAACATTATCATGAACATTGGAAGGTACCAGTACTACAGGTAGTACTAAACCAAATAACTTCTGGCTGGGTCAAAGTTCGAGGTGCACTCAACTTTTGATAGAGAAGTTAACACCACATTGGTGCATGATCACCAATGGGAGTGCATGTGTTGGTTGTGAAAAAAAAGTTTCATCTTGGCAAAAAATAAACACAATTGTATTTCACCTAGTACCACTGTGTCAAGTAGCCTTGTACTTTAAACATGTATGGGGGCAAAGTACTAAATATATTTGGAAAACTAGAGGTATTGCAAAAACATTTGGTTATACTGGGTTTTTTTTTTTTTTGGTTTGTTTAACGACACACTCAACACATTATAATTACGGTTATATCGGCGTCGGACATATGGTTATGTCGAGAAAAAAACCCAGTGGTTAGCCGACAGGGATCGATCCTAGACCGACCGCGCATCAGGCGGGCACTGTACCACTGGGCTATGCTGCCCGCTCTATTTGGTGTCTGACATATGGTTATTTCAACACTTGGTCTAGATGGTGAGAGAAAGGAAAGGAATGTTTGTTTAACGACACCTCACTATGGCTATTTTGGTGTCTAACATATGGCTATTTCTACAAGAAAGGAAAGGAATGTTTGTTTAACCAAACAAGTCCTCAAAATATATAAGATTATAATTAGTAAAAATAATATTGTTTTATTATCACAATAACATCATTTACCAACTGATTTGCTTTTATAAATAAAGAGATAATTTCCAAAACACTATTTGTCTCGCAATCACTGTATACATTGTCAAGATATGATAACTAGATAAATCTTTATATTTTCGTTATGTGTTTACGTGACAGACACCTGACTCGACTCGAGTATTTCAGGATAGATTTTCAGTACACATACTCATTAAATCATTTGTTTAAAGTACAGTAAATGCAAATAACTTAAGTTTTGTTATAACAATACAAAAACATTATGTCATGTATCTGGTATGACGTTATATGACAAAAGCCATGCTAGGTTGACAATATTCTATTTGCATACACAAACATAAATAATAAATAAATAATGATTTTTTTAGTATTAGTGTAGCTAGGACTGCAGGATAAAAGAAATAACTGGTTACAATCCTAAAGGTCAACATTTATCAAAGACGTAATTCACTATTGTTTGGTATTTAAGTATAGCTTTTACAATATATATGAAGTATCAATAGAATTTAAAAAAAAAATTTTATCTGTTTTTATTATATTTGCAATATAAAGTTGCGTTTTCCCCCATTGCTTGCCAAAAAAGCCTGTCGACTCGAAGAGCGAAGTCACGTGACCCTATGAAGCGCTAACTGGCATAAAATGAAAGCGTGATTCGCAGCCTTTCAAACATTTTACTGGGAACGCAGAACATATATTATGTATGGATGGAATATTCTTTTGGAGACAGTTTTCAAATGTAAAATATGGTGAACCATTGTTTAGTGTTTGGATGTATCAAAGCAGCAGTTTTTCTGAACTTTAAACAAACCGACAGTCACAGGGTTTGCATGGAAATGATTCTTAAACAGAACCTGTGCGTAACAGTTTAAAAGTCCTTGGCTTACTCAGAACAAGGAGTGCATTCTCTGAAAGTGAACATCTACACAATATTGTGAATGGTGTTACAGCTCATAGTTCTGTAAATGTTGAACATGCTAAGGACATTGGTAGCAATATTCTGAAGAAAATTTACCATCCGAAAGAAATCACAAGCAATTACAATAGGATCAAAATCCAATCTGAAAATGAAGTATGATGAAACAGTGCAAATCAACCCACGGTTGTTATTCCAGAGGCAGAAGAATTATCTGAGGCTTTGAAATTTGAATTGTGTGGTTATCCTCCAGCCCTCTTTGATTCAAAGGACGTGCATGCTCCTTTGTGCCAACATGCCCCAACTTGCCAAAGCAATGGTATACTGCACCTCCTGAGGATGGACCAGGCCAAAATTGTGTGTATGTCGTGGATGGAGTTGCCCTTCTTCAGAGAATTCCATGGCAGATTGGCAAGACATATGACGATATTGTGAAATGCTATATCAGCTACATACAGAACAAATATGGACAGTCTGCCATTATAGTGTTTGATGGCTATGATGATACACCATCAACGAAAGATTGTGCACATCAAAAGAGAGGTAGGAAGATTGCATTTACAGCCACTGAACGTGAAAAAGCAAGAGTTTATGTGTGATACTGACAATAAACAGTGTTTCATCAACCTTCTTGGAGAGGAACTGGCAACACATGGCTACGACGTTCATAATGCTAAAGGTGATGCAGACATACTTATTGTAAGAACTGCTGTTGCTGCAGCTGAGATGAATACAAATGTGCTGGTAGGAGATGATACAGGTCTTTTGATCCTACTTCGCTACCATGCGTCTTCTTCCACTTGCCGGAAGTATTTGAATGTGAATAAAGAGAATGTCTTGGAGAAGATGTCTGCTGTCGCATTCTGCTTGTCCATGCGATATTAGGGTTTGACACAACTTGGTGAGTTTTCAGAATAGGAAACGCTCTGTCACTTTGTTTGATTAATTAAGAAAAATACTAATTTCAGAAAACATGCCAGAGTATTTCTGAATTCAAAGTCAATGCAGGATGAAGTTGCTGCAGGGGCAAAAAAGCAATGGTCTGCATTTACAAAGGGGGAGTAGATAACGATTTCAGGTGCTAGTGACTCTGAGTAACACTTCCAGGGTTTTATTTCTGAAATTTGACTTGACTCCCATGGCTTTCAACTTGGGAATTTTTGCGTCGTTTTACAAAATAATTGGGAATTTTGTGTTCCCTTTCAAAATCTTGTTAAAAGCCACAAAAATATTGATTGGTGTTTATTCTTATCGAAAGCGATCAATGATTTAATAAAAAGCAATAGAAAAGAGCTTCGAGAATATTAAAAGGAAACAAATACAAATTGGGAAGTTTTAGCATTCATATTGGGATTTTTCTAAACTCCAAATTGGGAAAAAAACCCGACATAGCCTTGGGGAATGGTGCCAATATTCGGAGTCTAGCAACATAGGTGATAAAACCCTGACTTCAATACATTCACGCAACCTACTACCCACATCATCTTCGGCAAAGTTTCATGGCCTTAGAGTGTACCATCAGGTCCAGGTATGGATTGACAATTCTTTAAATCCAGAAGCGTGGGGATGGAATATATCCGATTCCATTTCTAGTCATACAGACCAGGATCCTGCACCAAAGTCGCTACTAGAACTTATTAGGTGTCAATGTAAATCTGGTTGCAGCACCATGCGATGTAAATGCAGGTGCCAGGGAGTTGATTGTTCAATGGCATGTTCAGAATGCAGAGGGGTTTGTGGAAACATGATGTCAGCTAATTATATAGTGAATGCTAACAAAATATGGGTCTGGGGTATTAACATTCCATAGAAATGACACTAGAAAGAAACATTAGAATATACACTGGATTTGATAGTTAAGTTAGCTATTGGGAACCGGCATTTATGGGTAAGGGTACCCACCCCAATATATAGGTACAGTGGAACCTCGTTAGTCCGGACAGTATGGTTACTAAAACAAACAAAAACATTTAATTTTTGTTCTGGTCATAATTATATATATGTGCCATACGGCAAATGTTGTTTACATCAATGGTTCACAAAATACTCCATGACAGCTGGCTGTGATTGAACAGTTTGGTGCAAACGAGTTTTGTATCCTGAGAACGAGTTCCAGGTTTTTTTTGTCACACATCGTCTCAAGTACCTTACAAGTGATTCAATGTTTGTCTTGGCTTCCTCTGCTGAAGAGGCTGGCATAGGAGGTGGCTCATTATCATCACTTGGATCATCTGCGTCTTTAGAATCACACACAATATCCATAATGTCATCATCAGAAAGTGATTGGCCTGTCTCTTCCTGGCTGTCTGCATCAACGTACTGCTCAGCCGTCAGCCTGTCTCTTCCTGGCTGTCTGCATCAATGTACTGCTCAGCCGACAGCCTGTCTCTTCCTGGCTGTTTGCGTCAACGTACTGCTCAGCCGTCAGCCTGTCTCTTCTTGTCTGTCTGCGTCAACGTACTGCTCATCCGTCAAAGCAGATGATTGATCATTATCAGTGCCGGACTCGTTATACACATTTAACAAGTCACGTAACTCAGACAGTGGCAAGTCGTCGTCTTCATCATCCTGCACTTCAGTCTTCGAACTGGGTAGAATATTAACAATTGTGGATCGTTGCACATGTCACCTCACCCCCACACTTGCTTCACAAACCTTAACGCGGTTCACCATCTTCATTTGAGAAACAGCCTCACTAAATACTGTTGGTATAGTGTGCCTTGAATGCTCGAATAATTCCTGCATCCATTGGCTGTATGTGTGCTGTGGTATTCAGTGATAGAAAATAGACTTTAACATTACCCAATGCCACATTCCCACACGCGTGGCTGTGTTGTCAATGAGAAGAATAACTTTGCGACCACACGATTTCATTTGCCTATCGAATGCTCTTAACCAATCACAAAAAATGTCCGAATTTATCCATACTTTCTTGTTGTTCGATATCAAACATAAACTTCTGGGTTGAAATCACTACCAAAACAACGTGGTTTCCGAGCTTTTGTGATCACAAATGGCTTTATTATGATATCACCAGCAGAATTTACACAAAGTGCCACTGTTATCCTGTCCTTTTATCTTTTAACACCTTTCACAGGCTTTGAAGCTAACGTGTAGTTTGGGCCCAGCTTAGAAAATAGTCCAGTTTTGTCCATGTTAAAAACACCTTCTGGGCCTGTGCTTATAAATCTTAAAGTCTAGACTTTAATAAAGTTCAGACTTTAACGTAATGCTATTTGAATGGCGTTGCCATGGCGTTAAAAGTCTGGACTTTATTAAAGTCTAGACTTCTAGGTTTATAAGCACGGGGCCTAGTGCATAATCTTTTAATACTTTCTTCAGTTCTTCTCTCCCACTAACCATTACACTTGCTGCTTCTCCTTCGTAAACATGTTTGGCAACGTTGTGGCGAGACTTGAATCGTGACAGCCACCCACGAGAGTAAGCGAAGTCAGTTATGTTCATCTTTTCTCCCAGACCTTCAGCCTTTTCAATCAACATTTGGACATTGATTGCTGCATTGCGACTGGACATGTCACTTAGCCACAGGTAACTTCTGGTTCTTGGCATGCTGCAATCTAGAAAGTGCTGATTCATCTTCAGCTATATTAAGCCATTTACTTTCTTTTTTCAGAATGTCGCCAATTGTTGATTTTCCTATTTTGTGGCCAAAACTGTTAGCAAAATATTCTTGGCAGTAATTTCATGACGTTTTCTTTTTGGGGGTCGACTCAACATAGTGACCAACAGCGAATTGTGTCATAATTTGCATACATTTGTTTTTATGTTCGGACCTGCTGACAACTGTAGCTCAAAATTGTATTAATTCACGAATTGGTCATTTCCTAAAGAATAGGGTATTTAAACTTTCATATAATATTTCTACAGATCAAGAAAATTATATGCAAAAACAACAAACACTTGTGAAAACTTGTGCTGTATCAGACACTAAATAAACACATGTGAATGCTTAAACAAACTGCGTTGTGAAATCCAGTGCAACCATTTTATCTCGGTTGATTTCTTGAGCCTTAATTGGCAGATTATTTTTATGTTCAATCAGTGCCCACTGGTCAAACAAAGCAATTTGCCTTTACTTGTTACATTTGGTTCAGAATTATGACTGTCCAGTTCCGGAAGCTGAATATCTGGATTAATGAATAACTTTACTGAGTGGTCGTTTCGTTTTGTAAAACACCTGTCCTTAAGGTGAGGATTCTGGAATACTGGAGTCCGGACTAACGAGGTTCCACTGTATAACAATTAATTTTAATACTTTTAAAATAGTTTCTCGTGAAAGTTCATCCTGTAAAACCATGATATAGATATAAAAAAAGTTAGCAAATAGTATGATTATTGACCAAAATATCAATGACAAATGACCAGCCGAAAACCGACAAAGTGATAATTTTGAACCAAGAATGTTCCACTAAATATAAAAACTTACAATTTTGATATATCATATAGGTTACTCTAGTGAACCAAAAAATCCATGAATGATTACTATTGCAATTTGTCCTGGGTCAAACTGTAATCTGACTAGACTAAAAGTATAGATGACAAATGTCCTAGTTTATGCTAGCATTCTTAAATTCTGAAGTGCGAAGAATGGAAATTTGGATTAATTTACAAAATATCTCATGTTCTAACTTAAGATGCTGAATACTGTAGCCAAATTTATATTTACAGGGCCAGTAAATCAAACTTTCCTTAGAAGTGATGATAATTCTGAAATATTGTTATCAGAGATCTCATCCTTTTTTCTTTATTTTTAATTGTTTAATTCAATTCTTTTTCTCTTTTTTTTCCCCATAACTATATGAACAATATAAATGACTTAGCCCATATAATATGTTGTGATCTATTACATTTTAGAAAGTAAACTATTTCTAATTAAGGACCACTTTCCATTAACACGATTCAATTTATTGTACCTTACATTAATAGAAAGTAAGCTAAAGTAGTTCAGCCAATTAAAGTTTCACTAACGTTTGGTTAATATTATCATGAACAGCTGATGTGTTTGTGCTCAATCTGGCTGAACTCAGCTCTGAAAGGATTTTAACTGGTACATCTTTGAAGATGTTCATTAAACCAGTATTTTTCCATTTGATTAGCAAAGAGAAATATCAGTTATATATTAAAGGCTTGTTAAGTACCGTAAAAATGCATTCTTTTTCACACATTGGGCAAGATTTAGCTCAGTCAGTTGAGTGCTGACTTGAGATGTTTGCGTCGCATGATCAAACCTTCTCAGTTGTTCCATTCAGCTGAATGTTTTTTTCTGGTTCCAAACAGTGCACCACAACTGCTTGCTACAGTTGCGGGCCAGTGTGTTTCTGTAATGTGGGCGGTTACACCTGGCAAACATTTTCTTAGAGGATTGTACAGACTTTTAAGGACTAAAACTTCATGGTCGAGCCAGCTTACGCTGACATCAGAAGTCATTAAAGAACTTAGATGGTGGATGAACGCGGTTGATAACTGGAATTATAGAGAGACATGTTCTCGTACTACAGACATACAAATGGTTACGGATGCCTCCCATCTTAGATGGGGAGCTGTTGGCAACGGGGAAGTCGTGTTGGGTGACTGGAATACGAGAATTTCGCATCAGTCGTCAAATCAGCGGGAAATGTTAGCTATCTTGATGGCAATGAAAGCGTTCCAACCGTTATTGAAAAACAAGTGTGTGCAAATTTTGACAGACAACATATCGTCCGTTGCTTACATAAATCACAAAGGCGGCCGTGCAAGGAGTTATCGCAGTTGGCAACGGCAATATGGACAGAGGGACCGAAAATGGAATTTATCCTCATTGCGCACATATTGCAGGCCGAAACAACTTAGAAGCGTATTATTGGTCGCGGATAACCGACAAACACAACTGGATGTTACATCCAAAACTGTTTGCATATCTCGACAAACTTTGGGGACCACACACAGTGGATCGCTTCGCAAACTGTCAAAATGTCCAACTGCAACGGTTCAACAGTTGGTATTAGGAACCACTGTCGGAGGGTATAGACGCTCTAAGTCAATCCAACTGGGGTTCGAAAAACAATTATGTGAACGCTCCATTTTGTCTTCTTTCGCAAATAATAGAAGTAATACGGAAGCAGAAGGCCACAGCAACAATTATCGCACCAAGATGGCCGGCTTAAGTGTGGTACAACAAGTTACGGTTATTGTCGATAGCTCCACCCGTAAAACTTCCAAACAGCCAATGGATCTGTTACTCAATGGGGGTGACCCCGGAACCATGCTGAAATCGGAGATGAATTCTGTCAGCCTGGAGAGTTTGTGGCACAATAACTTAGAATCACATGGATGGTCAAGGTACGCTATTGATAGGTTTCAATATTCGTGGGTCAAAGGTACGTTGCGATCGTATAACAATGTTCTGTTAAAACTGTATAATTTTTGTGTTACTAACAAACGTACCTAATGCAGTGTTATGTACAGCGTTAGCTGCTATTAGTCATGTTTACAAAGCAAAACAAACTTTAAATTTAGTGGAGAATGACTCAATACAGCGCTTGGTAATTGCTCTAGTGAAATCAAGGACATCGGCACCAATGCGGAAATCGTTAGGTATTACGTAAACGCCAGAGGGCGTATTCACTGGGATGGTACAAAATGGCTGCACCCATTATATATAATAGCCGTCACATTTAACCGTTTTATTAATTAACTATACGCTTATACTTGTCGATATTAAGCAATAATGTGCTATATATATCGTTGAATATGCATACCAGGCCAAATGCCTTGATTGTGTCCTCCTTTAATGCTAAATGGTTATATGCAAATAACCGATTTACATGTATGCTATAAACCGATATGATATAAAGTGGACTCGACACCGCCTTTACAAAAACAAAACTTTTTAACAGCTGGAAATAGCAATGCAATCGATTCATTCGATCAAGATGTAAATAAAAAGAACAGACATTTTTTATCCCACAGTAGGGGATCGTTTAAAAAAAATGTCTATTATTTTTCAGATATCTAAAAATCTTTATTAAAATAATAGGCTAATATTAAAACTTTGATCAGTTTAGCAAAACGAATACCCGTTAATATGAGACTGACACTGTTTTAACTGAACTACGTTTTAACTAACAGCTGTGCACAAAAATAAGGCAACTTGTACATTGTACCAACTTCTGGGTACCAGATACCGAGGGACAAAATAAGAGATAAGTATTTTCACAAAGTCTATCAACATACAATGATATACAGTAACCAAACATGCCTTTTTTCTTCTTTTTTTTCCAGTTGTTGTTTTTTTAAATGGTGCAGGGGACGTGCGACCATTCTCCTTTAATTTTCACCTACCAGGTAGTGAGAACACTGTATACAATTTAATGCCATCCACAGAACAATTTTCATGTCATATTCACCGAAAACTTGCGCAACTTGTCTCAGAAACACCAGGTTCCATTTAATGTTAATTGGGACTACATGTACATACAGCAAATTCATTTTTTTAATTGCTGAGGGTGATAAATTCTTAAGTTAGAGCCCTGCTTTTGTCATATTATTGAAGTGACCTAACATCAGAACTTTTTCACTGACAACACCAGAATTTGGAAACTTGGTGTGTGTGCTTGTCTATATATATATATATATGGAAATGGACTTTTTTAATGCACATTTTCTAAGATAAATCATGAGCTTGGCAATCATTTTCACAAAGAAGCTAGTTTCATTATTGGGAGTATGCTGGATATTGAATCTGAACGACAGACCCATTACGATAATATCTGTGATCAGGATCATATATCTGCCCAGTGCAGCTGAATGAACATTTGGCAAACTAGTGATTGATTCCATGAATCTCTTTCTTGTGCCTCATCTACAGGACCCTTCACTGGAAAATACACCCTTCTGTTACTGCCAGAGGACAGCCACTCCCAGACTAGTTTACTAAATTTAAACTAGCATGGGATAGCTAGCTGTCAGAATATATACAGCTGTCATGACAAACACTCATGAATCGGTCAAAACTGTGATGATATCAGGTGTTACTTTACGAAATGGGCCACCCAGGGTGTCCTCGGACTAGTGATACTACTACTAATTATACAATTTATTTTCAAGTAGCTAACCAAATTGCTATTTCATTTCGACTTATTTTCGTGCTTATATCCAATTAAGGTTCAAGCACGCTGTCCTGGGCACACACCTCAGCTATCTGGACTGTCTGTCCAGGACAGTGGGTTAGTTGTTAGTTGGTTAGTGGTTAGTGAGAGAGAAGAGGGTGTAGTGGCCTTACACCTACCCATTGAGCCCTTAAGAACTCGCTCTGGATTGGGGCCGGTACCGGGCTGCGAACCCTGTACCTACATGTACCATGCAGCCTGTAGTCTGATGGCTTAGCCACTACGCCACCGAGGCTGGTAAATTGCTGTTATACACTGATAGCCTACCGTACTCACCACATTGGACTTCATCACAATTCTCCCAGTCAATGATTTTCTGCTTTCCCTCACAATTTCCGTTATCTTTGATGATGGGATCCACAAAACAACGTCGTTGCTTTGTTTTCATTCGTTTGCACGTGCTGTTACAGTTTCCGTATATGACATACCATTCACCCCAGTAACCTGAAATATTAATCGTCTAATTAGTTTATTAAACAAAAAAACCTCACCAGAACCTAATTTCACAACAAAGTATGACAATTTGAAATACTGAGTGCTCACTGAAGTTGTTTGATCAAAGTTATAAGCCTTTTGATTAAAATGATGTCTAATGTAATACCTTTTTTGACCTTGTACATGCCTTTACCCAATACATCTTTTTGGTGAAAATCCTGTACATTTCAACTCTAATTGGTGGCTATAGGCAGGATATTCTCAACTTTCATGAACACCTAATATCATACAGTGATTCATGAGTGCATATCATCACAGCTGTATATATATTCCATTGAGTTATATCCTGTGCAAGTAGTGGTTTTCTAAGCTAGTCTTGGAAATGGCAGTTCTCCTACAGACAGTGAAAATGGCTAAAGCATCCTGTTATGTATCTCCTAGGTGAGTGGTGGTCCCACAAAGGACAAGCACCAGATAATAAATGATGCAACCTATCACAACTTTTATATTTTATTATTACTTTTTATTTATGTTATCATTTTGTTGGTAATGTACACTCATGTCACCTTAGTCTGCGTGGCACATAAGTCTGTGCATATTTGCGTTGTGTTACTTTTGTAAACAAGCATTCAGGTATATATATAAACAAATAAACAGGGTTCATACACTTCAAGGAAGTCAAAATTCAAGGGTTTTTCAAGCACTTTCCAGGTCAACATTATCAAAATTCCAGGACCTTACTAGCGCCATTTCCCCCATGTCCGCCACACTGAAATTGCGAGTACAAACGATGATCTTGCACTGTTTGTCAGGTCCACACACCAACCAGTCCTTATAATTCACTGCCTGTATCCACAGGTCATTAAACACGCAAGTGCAAACCATCTTTGTGGGTTTACAACAGAATCATTAACTTGGCATGCTCACTGAACTTGCTAAATACCCAGCGGTAAAAAGTGACAACATTTTTTTCCATTATGGCGACGCTGTCGCTTGGATCTTGTCAACTGAGCCAGTAAACATCGATTGGCTGGGCGATTGGCATTTGATTGTACCGCAAAATTGAAACAAATCATTTAATTACATGTTAAATAAAGTAAATAAAGCCTCCATTTTAGGTGTTTATATTTTATTTGACATCAAATTTTAATTTTCAAGGGTTTTCCAGACTGCAAGATGATTTTCAAGGGTATTCAAGTACTGGAATACATTAGTTTATTTTCAAGGGTTTTCCAGGCGCGTACGAACCCTGAATAAAACAATTTGAATTCACCCAATTATTTTCAAAAGAACATATTTTGACTGTAAACAAATATATAAATGTTATCAATAACAATTCAATTAAATATAACGCTAAATTAATGCATCGATGACATGTTTTTGTCAGCCTAGTTCAAACACCCTTCACACACCTGTCAAAATGCCATTCCCCTGTCATAGCTACAACAGGCAATGTCTTATTTTAGCTTACATTAAATAAATAAAAAGCTGTATTATATACATCATAGTAATTTATGACTCGATCTATAAGTGAAATAAAATTAAAACATTATCTATTTAAATGAAAGACTGAAGTATATTTTAAATTTCCCTCCCAGTGACACATCCAAATCCAACATGACTGCTAGTCTCCTTATGATGATCACATGACTCAACTTTAGCTATAGTCTGTTTCAAAATATTGATTTACTATCTTTGTCTCAAGCATATCGGGGGATGTGGAAGACTGTTTTAAATCTTAAATCTAGAGTTATATATCTTTAGATATTAAACAAAATAAATCAAAATACTAGATGAAAAGGGATATGGTTAACAATGAAATTAATACTTTAAAAAAGAAATCCGATAGTAAAATTATATATTGTTGCAGATGACAGATGATATTTGGGAAGCCTCACTATGCAATGCATTTAACTATGTCAAGGATAATGGTCAAGCCATTCATAAGGCCGCTAGGATGTTCAATGTGCCAGAGTCGACCTTACCTTAAGGACTAGAATAAACAATCCTTCATCATTTGATTCAAAAATGGGTAGGCCTGGGATATTTTGCAGAAATGAAGAAATACAGCTTGCAAACCACTGTAAATCAATGTCAAAAATTGGGTATGGGTATTTTCGATGGCAGATAATGGAAATGGCAGAAAACTTAGTCCGGTTAAAGGGAGGGAGTTCCACCCCTAGCAAAATGTGGTATTATGGATATGTTAAGCAGTTCAAGGATCTGTCCATTCAGAAACCAAAGAAGCAAGGATTTCACAAGTCATTGCCACTAGCAAAGAAGATATAGCACAGTACTATATTGAATTGAAGAAAATACTAGATATGCTCAGTGTAAAAAATAAGCCAGAACATATTTAGAATGTCGATGAGACGGGTACTCAAGTAGACCACACACCTCCCAAACGTTGTAGAAGCCAAAGGTGAAATACCTTTTCTTGTTACATTCGGGATGTCTGCCAACACCACTGTGATCGTTGCGGGTAGTGCTCTGGGTGAAACAATACCTCCATACATCATATATAAGGGACAACGCCTAACTGATAGTCTTACGTTTGGATGCATATCTGAGACCAAGTTTACCACAACACTTTCTGGATGGTCAACTTCAGAAATCTTCTTAAGATTTTTTTTATCATCAGTTTATACCACATATACAAACAAGGCCAATTCTTCTATTATATGATAGACATTCAACTCATATTACAACTGAGGTAATAAAGAAAGCAAAAGATAATGATATCCACCTGTTTGTGTTGCCACCACATTCCAGTCCTTTTAAAGCTGCCCTATCATCTGAAAGCCACAAGCTGATGCATTCCCAAATAGGAAGGAAAATTATCAGAGAAGATCTTCCTTCATTAATTGCCAGATCATATGAATCAGCATTCACTGTGAAAAATCTTATGAGTGCATTTCTCAAGACAGGGATTTTTTCATTCAATCCAGAAATTAACACCAGCATCTCATATGAAATGCCACAGGTGGGCAAACAGAAATCAAGAAAGGCACGTGTGAATATGAGGAACATAAAGGTGCTGCTTACCAATTAAAAAAATGAGGCAAAGAGCAACTTCAAGCAACAGCAGCAACAGGAAAAATGTTGGAAGTCGATCATCCCTCCACATGGCACAGCAATAACTCAGGATGAATTCATCAATAAGCTTCAAGGAATAAAAAACCCTACAGGTGCACCAGAAATCAAGAAAACAAAGCCACCTAAAAGGAGACTCTTTTCTGACATAACAAATTATTAATGAACAATCCGAAAAAAAAGAAGAAAACTGCTGAAATCAAAACAACCAAAAACAGAACACGACAGCCAGATTGCAGGACCCAATAACATTAAGGGCACAATGGGTAACATTCTACAACTCATCAGATGTCAGTGATGATGAAGATGAGGTCTGTTGTATATGCAACTTATTTTCTCCAGTTGGATTTATGGCACATGGAGGTGCTGAATTGCTCAATTGGGGAAAATGTGACACCTGCCATGGATGGGTTCATCTAAAATATTGTTCCTCTGTAAAAGTATTAGGACAAGCAGAGCCTTTCAAGTGTTCTAAATGCTCATAAATCAGCACTCTCATTAACAAATGTCTACAACAACCTTCCATATCTGAAATGAATGTATACTGTGATTGCAGTTATTATTCTAACTAATCTGTTTTGATTAAATACTTACCATGTGTTGACATTTAACTTTTGTTCAGTCTCTTTGATGCATTCAAAAGCTAAAGTGCAAGGGACACCATTCATATAAAACGTTTTTACATAATCAAAAGTAATTTGAAACCGACTATAAATGTATAGTGTTGTCTCCCCTGATATTTTCACCGATACTGACATGACCTGAATTTTGCTGATATAAACAGAAGTAGGTCAAGCAGATGTTTTAGTACTTGCTGTGCAGACTAATGTGCCATCATGCAGGTTAGTGAATACACAGGGGTATCACTAATGAAGTGCTTATTTCTGGAGTTATGTCTTTATTGTTCTATAAGCGTACATAAGAAAATAAATAAATTTAAATGACAAAACCGTAACAAAAGTCATATCTCTGAACATTGCAGTCTAATGGGTATTTGGTCAAATAGTGGTAGATTACATGAACTGCCACTCCCGAGGAGATCCTTTACTGGTGATTTCATCCCTCTTGCATTACTGCAGAGGACTGCCACTCCCAGACTAGTGTACTATATATCAAAAGGCGGTGTGTCTAGGATCGATCCCCGTCAGCTAACCACTGGGGTTTTTTCTCGACATAACCATATGTCCGACGCCGATATAACCGTCATTATAATGTGTTGAGTACGTCGTTAAAAAAAAAAAAATAATAATAATAATAGTAATAATAAAAATAAAAAATATATATATATCAAAAGGTGAATATATCCTGCCACACAGGACATAAGTACTGCCAACATACACATCTGTCACTTCCATCTATAAAACGATGGAAAAATTGACGTGAAAGAGTTTCACCAAAGGGATGAAAATGTATGCACAAGTTAAAAATATAGAACAGCATCAGCCATCATTGTGGTCAGTGATGCATCGTATTTAGTAGTACCGGTATGTGGAAATTAGCTTCATTGGTAGAGTGCTGGACTTTCATGCAGATGATCTGTGGTTGAAATCCCCTGAATCAATTAGTTATATGACAAAGGGCATGTGATTAAGGGACACACAGATAAAGATCCCATGGTTGTTGCTACGTGAGTTGTGAGGCAGTGGAATAACAAGTAGCCCAATGGGCACACCGACGGGGATAGATCCTAGACCAACTGGGTTATCAGGCTAGCATTTTACCAATGGACTACATCCTACCCATCTTGACTTGAGGTATGAGTCTTTGTTCTTTTCATTCTTGCTTTTCATTTTAACACTTTTACTATTGTTTTTGTTTTTCAGGGCTGTTACTATGTATTGAAGTAGACGAAATCTACGAAGAGTAGGGGTCACTCGTCGATTTTTTATTTTTTTTTGGTTTGTTTAACGATGCACTCAACACATTTTAATTACGGTTATATCGGCGTCGGACATATGGTTATGTCGAGAAAAAACCCCAGTGGTCAGCTGACGGGGATCGATCCTAGACCGACCGCGCATCAGGCGGGCACTGTACCACTGGGCCACGCTGCCCGCTAGGGTCACTCGTCGAAGTCCTATACTTCTTGAAAAGACATAATTTTTGATGATGTCAATACTATACTGACAAAAATATAACCCAGTGGTAAAGCTCTTTCTTGATGCATGATCGGTCTTGGATCAATGGACCTATTTCTCATTCCAGCCAGTGCACCATGACTAAAATGTTACGAAATGTTTGACATCCCATCTGAATTTTTATTGACTATTCAATTTTATCAGTACCTCTAAAAACACAGCGGTCTTCAATTCTAATGTAGTCTTTTCTGCATTGACAATTCAAAGACGTATCAACACACAGTTCTCCCTCTCTTGTACAATTATGGAGTCCTGATTCACATTTTGGAACTGAAAAAAGAAAAATGAAAACTTAAAATAACAGCCAGTGTCACAACTATAATTCATTGTAAATATACAAAGTCATTTAACACATTGCAATATACATAATCAATGTGAGAAAACTCACACACACACACACAAATTCATAAACTGAAACTCAATTTTATGCAAGTCATGTAAAACATTGTACCTTACCTTATCAAAGCCTTTTTTAGAAAATAACCACAAAGTGTGTGTGTGTGTGTGTGTGTGTGTGTGTGTGTGTGATTGCATGTGTTTAATAACTTGAAATCTCTATCATGCAGGAATTAGTGGTATAGGAATGGTTCAGTCCATATACAAGATAGAGTAACAAAATATGCCTTATATTAATGCTACTGGTATCTACTATTTATTCAAAAATTTAACTTTTTTTAAATTAGGTCAGAAGAGGTCAAAAGGTTACCATTTTGAACTGGTGCCTAAAATCTGGGCCATTTTGTGGCCAAACTTCTCCATCATTTCTGTAAAATGTGGTTTATGAAATCGTTTAAAGTATTTTTGTATCCTTCATTATAAATGAAAGAGAAAAAGAACGGGTTTAGTCAACTGGTTCCGATATAATATACCATATATGATTTTCATGATATGACTGTTTGAATTTCCAAAATTTAAGGGCATGGGAAACATTGCCATATATAATGTAAGTTTTAACAGTAGGATTGTATATTATCACTCAAATTGAAGGTATTAGCATGAAGTAATCATTGATGTGGATTTCTACATGATTGGTCGATTAATTGGGTAGTGGAGGTCAAAAGATGCTTATATAAACTCTGGGTTATTTTGTTTGGACAAACTGCTATAAAATATGATTATCAAGTCTTTTATATAAACAGTAACTAAAACAACAAATATTGCAATTTGTCAGAATTTTCAATATTTATTGTTGGGGAAACAATGCCATATAAATCTAAAAGGTTCAATATGGTAGGATTATATATTACCACACAATAGATGGTAGCTAGTAGCATGAAGTCATTATTGATGAGCATTGCTTCATGATCGGTTAATCAATTAGGTCAACAAAGGTCAAAAGGTGATATAAATTAATAAATACTTAATAAGAATGGAATGAACATCTTGATTCAAATATGTTACACATTATAACATTTCTGTAAGATAGTTTGTTTTTCAAGAACACTGTTCTGCTAAAAATGGTAAAGCTAATTAATGACAAGAATTTGTTGCATTATCCATGTTTATGGTAAACTTTCCAATGCCTGGTGCATATCAGTCACCAAAGAAACCATTTTTATGATCTGAAATGGACAAATTAACAAGTGCAAGTGGTATATTTTTTAACATGTTTGTTCTGCAGTAAAGTATGAATGAATAAATGAATGAATGTTTAATGACACCCCAGCACGAAAAAGACATCGGCTATTGGGGTGTCAAACTATGGTAATGGAAAAACAATGTGATGATCAACATCAATATAAAAATTCAACAGTTAAATTAAAACACAGTGTAAAGAACTGTGCAAAAAAACAAATATCACAGTTAGATATTTAAAATTTACAATAAAACGCAGTATTATGTAGGAACTGTAAAATAAGTTCTGGATGGAATCGAAAGGATTCCATCACATTTCGTGGTCCAAATATATATTTCCGAGTTTCTTTCAGATGGGTACTCCACCGAAATTGTGGCGTACCGTCAAGAGTACACTGACAGTGCTCACACAGTGGTGGAGGATCCTTGTTCAAAATAAATGAATGGGTCAAATGTGTATGACTGATGCGAGCACACTTCTGTAAAGTGTCAAGGAGCAAATGCCATTATTGATATTTTAAGGCATCTGACTTATCATCAGAAGAATTCATCTCTCTTTTTTCAAGACCTGATTTATCCTTATGATTCTTGCCACTTTCGTCTCCTTATATTTGGGGCAGGACATAGTCCAGTGGTAAAGCGTTCACTTGATGCATGGTCAGTCTGGGATCGATCCCTGTCGGTGGGCTATTTCTCGCTCCAGCCAGTGCACCATGACTGGTATATCAAAGGCTGTGGTATGTGTTATCCTGTCTGTGGGATGGTGCATATAAAAGATCCCTTGCTGCTAATCAGAAAGAGTAGCCCATGAAGAGGCGACAACAGGTTTCCGCTCTTAATATCTGTGTGGTCCCTAATTATATGTCTGATGCCATATAACTATAAATAAAATGTGTTGAGTGCATTGTTAAATAAAACATTTCCTTTCTCCCTTCCTTGACTATGAATCATTATCCTTTACCTGACTGTGTATTTGGATGGATGCTGTCCATGTTCACAAGGTTTGACTGCTACCTTTCCATGCACCTGCAGGGCCTATAGATTACACTAAAGCAGGACCAATACAAGTCCAAACATATTAACCTAAAATAATTCACTCAAAATTAACAGAATGTTAAGCTGCAATTATATTAAAATTAATTAACTATTAAAGGGACATTCCCGAGTTTGCTACAATATTTTAAGATGTTATTGACTAATAAAATATTTCTACGATTAAACTTACATATTACATGTATTTTCATGTTTAGAATATTAGTGGCTCTATATTAAACAAGTTTTTGATTGTTCTAATATTTGTACTAAGTTAATTAGTTTGGGCTTCTTATAAATATTAAGACGATCAGAAACACATTAAATATACATACATTGATATTAGAAACAAGACTTAATAATAGAAATATTTTATTAGTTGGAAATATCTTACAATGCAACAAACTCAGGAATGTTCCTTTAATAACATTATTGAATTTAAAAGACCTTGGTGTGCTCAAAACTGACATTAAATGATGTTGTTCCAAAATTTAAGCGATATAAAACCCTGCACCTGGCATAGGCGAGTCTATCAGTAGCAAGAACACTAGACACATTCTTTCAAGAAAGTGTGTAAAGGGTATATACCACCAAAAAATCAAATCCCATAGACGACAATAGTAACATATGTGGCTAAAACTCCTACCTGCAGCATATCAATCAACATAAATGCCACGGATATAAATACTACCACCCCTCACACTTCAAGTGATCCAGAGAAACTTGGGGGTTAAGCTGCTCGGTTCTGAGATAACGGGTAGCGTCTATGACTACCCTAATTCTGCACAAAATTTGAGCACTTTTTTTAACAGGTACAGTACACCATATATGTTTCAAGCACAAGGCTACTTGACACATTGGTACTAGATCAAATAAAATTGCATATTTTGTTTTTACCCAGATGAAACTATTATTTTTTACAACCAACACACTCACATTTATAACCAATCACAGGACTTGTGGTGTTTGCTTCTCTATCAAAAGTTCGGTGCACCTCAAACTCTGACCCAGCTGAAAGTTATTTGGTTTAGTACTACCTATAGAGGTCAACATAACTGATCCTGTATGCTCTGTTGAAAACCAAGATGAGTTTTATCGTATCAATGTACCAAAACTCTGTTGTGCTCTGATCTTGACATCTTGCAGCAATCAACATATACTAAAACATTCTCTATGGTCACCTGTCTGCTCAGATGACTCTAGAATAATTGGCATATGATTTTCATGCAACTGGCTTATTGACATTAACATGATATCCAGAAATGAACCGTATCCCTAAATATTTTATCTATGTGTAATAAAAAAACAGTAAGAGTGCTAGGATGGATCAGTTTGCATTTCCCAGAATAACTTTATAACACTTTAAAATGAAACTCGTACACAAAAAAGTTCTACATGTAATTGTGTCAATAGAAAGAAGGAAATGTTTTATTTAACGACACACTCAACACATTTTATTTACAGATATATGGTATCAGGCATATAGTTAAGGATCACACAGATACTGAAAGAGGAAACCACTTCATGGGCTGCTCTTTTCGATTAATAGCAGCAAGGGATCTTTTATATGCACCATCCCATAGACAGGATAGCACATACCATCACAGAAACCATTTATTACTCTATCTTGTATATTAACTGAATTACAGCCATTTTAGTTAACCCTACACCTAGTGCTAGCATGATGTAGTTTTCAACACTTATCATAACAAATTTGATAAGTAAGAAACCTCATTCCATAAAGTACATATATCAGGGTATTCAAAAATACCATTAGACTTTTTCAGTTTAATATCCACCCCTACCCCCACTTCTAAGACTCAAAAAATAAGAACCCAAACATACAAGAGCAAGGTGGATTTTATTTTACCTAGAAGCTACAAAAGCCATATTATACAAGCGGGGTACCTGACCCCAGAAACCCAATTCTTAAGTGTGGCTAGTGGTGGGTGTGATTTGGGGGCACAAAAAACACCCCCAAATCAGCTTTATTTGACATCCCAAACAAAAATTGCAAGCTTAATAAATAGCTGGTAACTACCTTGCGACAAGGTTGTACAAGCATATTTTACATGGTAGTAATTTACTACAGCGTTTCGAGCTAGTATTTGGAACATTTTTACAACCATGCGACCAGCTTATTGCATGCTTGCAGCAAGCTTCCCACCATTTTCTTGCATGCTTGCAACTAGCATCTCACAAGCTTCTAGCACGCTTGCGACGAGCTTGCCTCATGCTTGCGACGAGCTTCCCGCAAGCTTGTTCATTTAAGCTAGTATTTGGAACCTTTTTACAACCTTGCTATGAGCTTCTCGCAAATTTGTGACAAACTTCCCACAAGCTTGAGACGAGCTACCTGCATGCTTGCGATGACCTGCTTGCAACCTTGCGACAAGCTTCATGCAAGCTTGCGGCGAGCTTTCTGCAAGCTTGCGACGAGCTTCCTGCAAGCTTGCGCCATCATCAGTGGCAGCCATCTTGCATCTTGTATAATTCTTTAAAAAATCAAAAATGGTTTTAAAGTGAAAAACATGAACAGTTAAAAAAAAATAATAGGTGCTACATGTTGTCAGATACTTAGGCTACAAAATTAGTTTACCTGTATGATAGACATGTTCTATATATGTGGGATAGTTTTGACTAAACTAATATGCTAAAAAGCTCCTGGTCCTATATTCTTCTTCTTCTTCTTGCTGAGGTTATATTCCTCTACTATCTGAAGATCCACACTGGTGTAAAGTCATTTGTTTGTTTCTTCTTGTTTTCTTTTCTGCCTGTTCCACCAAGCAGAATTTAACCAAACTTGGTCCAAATAATCCTCTTATAGACCTGACCAAGTGTTGTTATTTTTTAGTCCAATAAAAATTCCAAGATGGCCACCCTGGCCTCTGAATAACTGAGACGTTTTTTACTTTTCCTCAAGTTCTACCATGCAAATTCCTAATGATTCTCTCATGGTCCTGATCTAGGTTTCAATCAAATTCTGTCCAAATGATCCTATCATGGCACTTACCAAGAGTAGTTACTTTGGGGGCAGTTTCAAAATCCAAGATGGCTGATCTAGCCTTTGATTGACTGAGTTTTTGACTTCTCATGCATGGTCCACGTATAAGCAGATTTCAACCAAATCTATTATAAATTATCCTCTCATGGCCATGACCAAGTGTTATTTTTCAGGCTGAATAAACATCCAAGATGGCCGGCCTGGCCTCCGATTGACTGAGACATTTGCAAAACTTATTTTCAAGGTCCACCATCCAGGTTTCAACTGAACTTGGTTGAAACAATCCCCTCATGGACCTGCCAAAGTACTGCTATTTTTGGGACGGATTCAAAATCCAAGATGGCCACCCTGGCTTCTGATTGGTTCAGATATTTTCAACATCTCAAATTCCACCAGGCTAATTTCAACCAAACATGGCCCATGTCATCCTTTCATGGCCATGCATATGCTATTATTTTTGGGGCCAACTGAAAATCCAATCATTACAAGATGATTCTGTTTTAACAATATTGCATTGTCATTCGTATGTATTAATATTTAAAAAAAATTAAAATATTATTGTAAATACTATCTAACTCTGTCACATGTATGTTTGGTTGTTTAGCCACTATTCCCACTGAATTTGATAAATCATATGATAAGTTATCAATTAAAAACACAACAACATCAAAATTATTTTCTCCACAAGTGTAGAGATGCTTTCACAGTTGAAGATACGAAAACATGCTTGTGGGAAGCATGTACACAGTACAGTTGAAGATATGCATGCAGCAAGCTTGCAAAATGAAAACACACATGCTTGCGGGAAGCTTGCACAGTTGAAGATATGCATGCAGCAAGCTTGCGCATGCTTTCACAAATGAAAACAAGCATGCGGCAAGCTTGCAGAATTATTGACTACCTTACTCGAGCTAAATGTTAGCTTGCAAATAGCTTGCATATTGCTTTGTACTATCTTGTTACAACCTTGTAACTACCTTGCAACAACCTAAAAACATATTATATATACCCATTTGTCCCCCAGACTAATTACACTTTTATTTGACATGAAAGCTGGGAAATCACATGCACAATATATGGTGGTATGATCACATAAGAAGAGGCAATGTCCATTCGATCCTACCTTTTGCAGAGATAAACTTGAAATTTTGGTCAAATAAATGTTTTGTCATTGTGATTTATTGTTGTTCAGAATGTTTGAAAAGATAATATTGTTTGAAATTTGCAGCACATGCCTTGTCCTTGGGGTTGAAATTACAATATACTATTCTTCTTCAGTTGAATTAAATATGTTCTCATCAGAAGAGAAAGATATGTCACAGTCCTCACCATCTGTTTTGGTATCTTCATCTGGAATAAGATCGTCGGGGAGCTGTTGTCCATCAAACCATATACTTTTATAGGCTTGACCTTGAACTTCCCAGTCATCTTCTGTGGTTGGTTGTTGAAACAGGACATTTTTGCAATGAATGATGCACGCCAAAATTGTTGGGAAACATCGGCTTCACATGGTTGTATCATGGTTGCATCAATCATACAACGTTTTTCAAGTGAATTCTTTGCTGCAGCCTTTGGTTCTCATGCCTTTTGAAAAACGTTGAAGTGATTTATTTGGCCGTGCTCCATACATCCTTGTAGTGAAGGATGTGACTATATTTGTTGAATCCAGGCCTTTTCTACGTCAATGTTGGAAAGTCGTGAAGGAAAAAGTAGAGAACCTGAAAATTAACCACAAGGGAGCCAACACCTTGATCTACACTCATGTTAGTCACATTGACAAAGAAAATGTAAAGAACATAGTGTTAAGAGCATGAGATACAGATGTCGGTATCATTCTGCTACATCACTGTAGGCAGTTCAGAGCACATATTTAGATGGATGCTGGGACATAAGCAAGGAAAAATAGGTGATTCATAGATATGACTGTAATAAGCAAAATTTTGGGAACCTCACTCAGCCATGCAAGTACTAGCTGACTTTCATGCCTTTACGGAATCAGACTATATATCTGCATTCTTAAAAAAAAAGGAAAAAAAGAAGAAGAAAAAAGCCGGCTGCATATAGCCCAAATTAATGGTACAGTGCCCACCTGATGCTCGGTTGGTCTAGGATCGATCCCCGTCAGCTAACCACTGGGGTTTTTGTCGACATAACCATATGTCCGATGCCGATATAACCGTAATTATAATGTGTTGAGTGCGTCGTTAAACAAAACATCTTTAAAAAAAAGTGAAGAAACGCCCTATCAAAATTCTCGAGGGAGATAAGGATGCCCAAGATGCTTTTGCAGAGATGGCAATAGGCAATTTGGGTCTGGATTCCATCAACACAGTAACGTCCTTCACTACAAGGATGTATGGAACACAGCCAAATAAATCACTTTCGATTAATGCTCATCACTTCAAATTTTTTCAAAAGGCATGCTTACCAAAGGCTGCTGCACAGAATCATCTTGAAAAACTTTGTGGGACTGAAGCAACCATGGTACCAGTGTGAAGCCGAGGACTCCCAGCAAATTCGGCATGCATCATTCATTGCAAATATGTGGGCTGATGCCAACAAAAATTTCCTATGTCCAACAACCAACTACAGACAATGGCTGGGAGATTCAAGGCCAAACCTATAACATCATATGGTTTGATCGGCAACAGCTCTCTGGCACTCTTATTCCAGATGAAGATACCGAAACAGGTGGTGAGATCAGTGACATCTTCATAACCTGCTCTTCTGAAGAGGACATTTTAAATTCAATTGAAAAAGAACAGTATATTGTAATTTCAGACCCAAGGACAAGGCACGTGCCACAAATTTCAAACAATATTATCTTTTCAAAAATTATAAACAACAATAAATCACAATGACAAAACATTTATATGACCACAATTTAAAGCTTATTTCTGCACAAGGTAGAATCGAATGGACATTACCTCTACTCTTGGGTGACCATACCACCATATATTCTCTTCTTAAGTTGCTCTTTCTTGACCTGGGGACCATCCTCTACATTTTGCATGTGATTTCCCTGTTGGAGCTTTCATGTCAAATAAAAGTGTAATTAGTCTGGGTATATTTTTAAACAGTTTTTGTTTATTGAGGTCAAATGAAATTGTAAGATTGGAAATCTGTTTGGCTTTGTATAATGTATCTCACGTCATGCTCATCTGACAAAAGTTTCATGGTTGTATCATTTGTGTGTCATGTGCTATTTTCTAATTAAGCATTAATTAAGTGCGAATATCTTAAGTGACTTCCCCACCAGAAATCTTCTTCATAAGTTGTATATTTGTAATCGATACAGACACCCCTACCGCATGGAATATGTGTCGCTCTTGTAGCTTCCATGTCAAATAAAACAGATTTGGGGGTATTTTTTGTGGGCCCCCCAACCACACCCACCATTAGCCGCACTTAAGAATTGGGTTTCTGGGGTCAGCCTAGGTACCCCGTTTGTATAATATGGCTGTTGTAGCTTCTAGGTAAAATAAAATCCACCTAGCTCTCGGACTAACAACATAATATGCAATAAATTAAAACTCAATTTAGTTACAAAATGCTGCTACAGGTATGTATGATCGGATTATAAATATTATAATTATATGAATTTTGTGCACCGTGATGGATTATGAGTATATTTTGAAGCAACTACTGATACAAAATCTCTATCCACCAAAAAGGACATTAGGCGTGATAGAACTCCATGGAATATATACATCTGTGACAGCATGCATTTTTGAATTGCTGTAAACATTGTGACATTAGGTGTTTGCAGAGGTGAGAATATCACCCATCATGTGCACAGCCTACAGTCATAAAGTCCATAGTTGATATGCACAGGAATACACACACACCCCTTTCATTCCAGTAAAATAGCAATAATCCTAATGAAATAACAGTTTAAAACTAAAACAAAATACTACTAATAAAATAAAGTAAAGTTACAGTTTGTTTTATGCAGGACACTACATTAGAGCACATACCATTACCTTTGACCAGTAGTGGTGCATGTTTGGAAAAACAAAAAAACACCCAAAACACCAATCATTTGAATGTGTTCACTGAGGTGGTTCAATCCTGTGATTTAAGCACCTCTGACTAAACTGAATTCCACATCTATAAATAAACTAAATAATAATAATAATAATAATAATAATAATAATAATAAAATAATAGAAACAGTAACAACAAGAGCAACAACAACAACAACAATTCCAATTAAAACACTTTTTAAATGTTTTACCATTAATGGTTGAAGCTGGTATCTTATCTAATAAAATAAAAAAAGAGAGAGAAAAAAGTAAATAAATCAAATCACAATTAAAGTGTAAAAGAAGATTTATCAAACTTGTTTTATTTATACAAAACACAAACAAGTTATTAACAAGAACAATATGCTTTTGATGGCAAAAATAGCAGTTTGGGTCTAAAGGACTCTGGTGATGCATGTGAGCTCATAGTAGTCACAAAGTACAAATGTGTGTAAATGGCAGGAAAACTGCAGTGTTCCTGTTACTCAGTATTTTAGCTCAACATTTTTGCGTCCCCGAAACCACTTAGCTTGCTACAGCTGCGGCTGTGTATGCTGGCAGTTCATATCGACAACTTAACCACAACAGCAGAGAAACTGCGGTTCCCCCGATATTTTACCAATTGAATTTAGTTAACCCACTATGAACTGCAGATTTTTTATACTGATTTGTTGGGGCGCAATAATGGAACAAACCTGCTGCGGCTAGTTTGAACAGCATGAACCCAACCACACTACTACTGTGTTCCTATAATATACAAGACATACATGTACATGAATAATGCTACATCAGTTAACTAATAGCAAACTATACATGTATATAAGTTTGTAGATAAATGGTTGGTAAGAAGTGGGTGAACTTTCAAACAGGCATGTTGTAACTTGTAGCACTAAAAAAACTAATACCATCAGTAGTACGTATCTAACACTTGTCTCTGAGATGCAGCTCTCGACCAATCAGCAGTGTTTGTCTTAAACTGAACTATTACAAAATATGGCAATGGCCAGGAATGCAGTTACTTCTCTGGCCAGCTGTGTCCAGTGTAACTGGAAGGCAGCTGGGCTGGGCACTCTATTTCCAAAAAGGGTTCAGGCACGTCTATCACAGATCCAATTTCTGACCTCGCCAGGAATCGGTTCTGGGACAGGAAGCGGGATGGGAGTGGTGTGATAATATTATGGGGTGAATTTAGAGGTTACAGTTCTATAGTCCAAAGGTTCAATGGTCCAAAGGTCCAAAGGTTCAATAGTCCAAAGTTTCTGTAAAAACATATGCTACATTATTAATAAGGTATCATTAAAGACAACAAACTTAATTTTCTATATATAAATAAAAAATAAATTATGCAGGGACATAAAATTGAAACTTTCTGTAGAATGACCCTCCTGACGTTTGATTTCAACTTTACTTCATTATAAAATTAACCTTTAAAGAAACTTACCACATTTCCCGCCTGTACAGCCAATATAAGAAAAACTATACGACTCCCCCACGCACCTTCGACCTTCTTTATGGGGGACAGGGTCTGAGCAGTAACGTTGAAATATAGCTTTTTGAATACATGTTGAAAGACAGTGGTCTACAGATGTCCGAATCCATGCTGACCAGCCCCCATTTCCTGAAATATCAAATTAAGACAGTTACATGGTACACTGTAGAACAATCAGATTAAAACAATTGCACTGTATATTGAGGAACAGGTTTTTTGTGTGTTTTTTTAATGTAGTAAGAACTAATTAATCATGGGTGTGTCTATTTTTTAGTTGAGAATCACATTCTTTTAAGGAACACCATGTCTACACTTTCACAGGAAAAGTGCAGCAATTTAAGGCGGTTTTGTTTTTTGATATGCATGTACTAATCAATTTAAAACCATATTTGTATTCCCAGAGTTCTCATTAAGAAATATACAAATTTATTGTGCTTTAATGAGCTAATTAAACATTTACATATTGAACTTACATTGCATACACAACAAAATATGCTCATTATTAAAACAATTGAATTGGTATTACATTATCTTAAGTGTGAATTAGAAACCTAAATTGTAGTTAGCATTACATAATAATGATGATGTAATATAACCTACATGTATAAGTGTTATTTTTAAAAATCTTTATTAAATCATAATAATATTTAAACTTTAAAAATAATAATACATGTATATACGTATATATATTAATTTTAAATTGTTTTTTTAATTATTATTGTTTTTTTATTGCAAATATCTAAGGTTGTCAAGTACAAGTATACATGACATTATGTAGTGTTCATAGAACTTATTGTAAAACTTGCTTTCTCTAGACTAAAGGTTGACAGGTCTGGTTTATACACACATTAGTAGCATTATCAATGTACAGAATAAAAATGTTGTGCATACAAATTCAAAGATGTAGGATTTAAATTAAGAAATATTTATTATTAATCAGAATTTATTCTAGAATTATAATTAAGTTTGGATTTTAATACATGTAGTTAATTTGAACAAATTCTGGGTTTGGTATTTTGACGTACATCTCCTGCCGACATGTCTTCAGAAAAACTCATAAAGTAATGACGTAATGTTTGTTGGCATCATGTTAACTTAATTATATGACGCAATTCACACGGCTCTTAAGGTTCTATAACAGACCAAATCAATTCCTTTTGCCAATAATGTCAATGTTTAGGCCAACCAATAAAACTGATAAATGCAGCATATCAACACACTCATGAAGTACAGCGCAATAAATCTAATCGATCTGCAAGAAATTGGAGGGGGTGGGGGGTCACATATCATTTAAGAGATTTTAATTAATATTTTTATTAGCAACCATCATTATTACAGTTCCATTTTTTGGGGTACCCCGCATTAGTTTCAACCTCTGGTATATATTACAATGTTACATATTACTACCAATCACACCTACAGCTATTTTTACTCTGTACCAGTACATATGTGACAGTATACCTCGAACTTAGACACAGAACTCTCTTCTTTGGTACTATGCAACCTTAAGGCAAGAAGTGAAATAGCTCATGGATTTGTGCTTCCAGCAGATCCTGAAGACAGAAGACAGCAACAACAGATTGCAAACCAGGATTTCCTCGTGGGAAGCATAGAACAAAGAGTGCACTTTATGTTAGAAAATGCAGCGACTTACATTGCATCCGGTGCATGTAGAGGACAGTGACATTCGGTTATTGGGGACGCAGTGTGTTAGGAAATGCAGTGACTTAAATTGCATCCAGTGCATGTACAGAACACAGTACCATGCATTTACAGAGTACGAAATGCAGCCAATCTTCACTGAGCCAGGAGAAAACTTATTGTGTTATGCTAAGTGCACACTGGCCTGACAAGACGATCTTGTTGGTGATATCGCCAACTCGAAACATTTGGCGCTAATTGGCGGAATGTTTTTTCAAGCCAATGCGTCACAAAAAGGAAAGTGTGGGTGTGGCCAAACATTTTAATGAGGGAAGAAGGAGCATGTAAGACTCCAGTGGCGAATCTGGTGTGTGTGTGTGTGTGTGTGTGTGAATAGGGTGGCTAGCCACCCCCTCCTTTCCTGGGCACTTTGTTTTTTAAATGTTCATTCCAAACATATTTAATGAATTAGTTGAATTAGTTGAATTAGTTGCAGTTGCTGATCGACATTTGCCATTTTTAGCAAAATACATTAAACATAATGTCACAAACAAAATATTACATTTGTAACTGACATTTAATGCTATTTTTACCATATTTGTTTGACACGTAGTTTCTCCATGACCAAACGTTTGACATATGAAACATCGTAATGGATTTGGTATAAATGGAACAACAGGTATAGACAGATATCCAGACTCTGGAAGAGTAGCTTTGTCAAATGTTAAAATCTTGATTCTTTTCACTAAAGTCACACCCTGTGGTGACAAGTTTTGAGTGATTTCATCTTCACTAACTCCTTCCAAATATTTTGACCTAACGACTCCCGGCCTTACAAGAGTTTAAGGAAGAATGTGGCAACACATTGATTGGTACAGTACACAAAACGTTCAACTTAATTAAGAAGACATTGAGAATGAGTCCAAGATCTGTAATGAACTTTAGCTCTTTAAACTGTTACTTGAAAAATGACATCAAAGCAACCATTGATCAGGTTGTTTTTCTTTGAGAGTGAATCGAAGAGGAAATCTAGCCCCACTGTACCCAATGTTAATGCAAAGAAGAAGAAAACATACACTTTTAACGAGGATTGGAAACAGGGTCGTGAGTGGTTATTATTTGATGAACAAAATGTTAAAATGCACTGTAACTTCTGTGAAAAATTTGATAAATTGGGCAAAAGAAATAGTTCTTGTAATCCAGGTTGCGGTTCTATTCAACTATAAGAAGTTAAAGTTCATGAGGCAAGTGTTAGATTTGTGAGACACGGAAGACCACAAACTCAGTTTATTACTTTGAAGTGTGTGGAAAAGGCAGATGCAGAGCACATTAAAGAGGCATTAGTGGAAGTCTTTGAAAATGATTTGAGATTGTTAGGAGATATGCTATTAGATGGAAGTCTGGTTTGATAGGTGCATGTTTCGATGGGGCATCTGTGATGATGGGGGACAGGAATGGGGTGTCTATTAAACTGAGGAAATCCGTGCCACATCTTATTAGTATCCATTGTTCTGGCCATAGACTAGAACTTGCAGTCAAGGACACCATCAAGATGGTTAGCTACATGAGTGTTCGATGAAGTTTTTCAAGGTGTGTTCAAGCACTACAAGTACTCTGCTAAGAACTTCAGTGAATTGAGACAAACAGCAAATGCACTAAACTGCAAATTAATGAGGCCAGTCAATCTGTATGGGACCTGCATGATGGTCACCACATCACGAGAGAGCTGTTAATTAAGTCCATGGAGGTGTCTTATCAGGTGTACTCAACTCATCTAGAGAACACTGCCAGATCAAGTAACAAAGAACAGAAAGAAAAGACCAGGAGTATTCTAAAATACTTGCAGGCTGTCAAGTTTGTGATGTTTTTAAATTTATCGTTGCAATTTCTGCATGTTCTGTCCGCACTCAGCACTACACTCCAAAGGAACAACTCTGGTGTTCATACACTTCATGAAGCTGGTAGCACTGCTGAGGAACACTTGTCAGCATTAACTGACCGTGAAAAGCTTAGAAGCCTGCATGATGATGAATGGGCTGGAGGTGAACGACAGTGCATATTCTTATCAAAATGTACAGCTGAGCAAGCCAGAGAGGAATACTAGAGGAGGATCTGCCCAGGATATTACAGTTGAAGTGGATTCAGCACTTAGAGATGCGGAGTCAATTCTGAGCCAGACTCATGACAATTTAGTCAGCAGGTTTGAAGAAATCATTGAACATGATATAGTTAGATCTACATATGTGCTAGATAAAAAAAAAAAAACTACAAACAACCCTTAACTATTAAGGGCTATACTTTGGCAAGGGCTCTCACACAGTGGACTGGGTTGAAGAAAAGAGTAATGAGAATACTTCATGTTCAAAGGATGAAATACCTTGACCTATGCAAGAGGCTCCTGCAGCAAGATGATGGGGAGTACAGGGACGTACTTGCACTTATCAAGCTGTGCTTGTACCTTCCAATCAGCACAGCGGAATGTGAGAGAGGGTTTTCCTTAAAGGGACATACCCTAGTTTTCAAACACTAAGACATAGTTTTGACTATTAGAGGCGTTTTTTGGTAACTAAAATCATACTTTACTTAAATTTTATTGTTTAAAGTATCCATTTCCGTACATTCGAAGTGTTTTTGGTCATCCTGATGTTTTTTAATATCACAAAATGCATTTCTCATATTTTTCAAAAGGCACGTGCCTCTGAAAAGTAACAGTTATGTAGTCGAGTTTTATTCTATTTTAGAGGGCATTTCACCATTTCAAAGTCAAATACTCATGTTTCACTCAATTGTAACTTTATCAAAATGAAACTAGGGTATGTCCCTTTAATGAAAATGGTAAAAACCGACTGGACAAACAGTCTGACAAATGAATCACTGACTAACTCATGGCTTTGTACTTGTGCAAAGAAAGCGTTATTGACTTTAATCCAGATAATGCCATAGCTCTTTGGATGACTTCAGCCAAAAGAGGCAGGAAGCTGAATCCAGTTCCCCTTGGAAAAATACCCCCCGCCCCCTCCTCAACAGTGACTGTGATCCAGCATGGATGTCAGTGATACTGATAGTGACAATTAAAACAGTTAAATTAAAAAGAAAATGATAATCAACACTTTAATCAAGGTAATCAAAATAGTATTTTCCCCTTTGTAAAAGGATTTACCTTATTTTTGTTGCATGCAGAATTTTAATGGTGCATGTAACTTTTTTTTCAGCATGCACCTGGTGCATGTAGATTTAGGTGTTGTTTTTTTCATTTCTATCCCTGAACATCATATTTGGGTAGGTAAAAATTACTGAGAATTAGAAATAAAAGTTATATTTTTATGGTGCTAAATATTTGCCCGATGACAATATTTAATGTAGATGTCAATTATATATACCAAAGCATAAGGTAAGCATAGGTGGGCAGCATAGCCCAGTGGTACAGTGCCCGCCTGATGCGCGGTCATTCTAGGATCGATCCCTGTCAGCTAACCACTGGGGTTTTTTCTCGACATAACCATATTTTCGCCAACAAAAATAGTTCCGTTTTGGTAGTGGTTCCGTTTTAGCCTGTTCCCCACGAATAGACCACGACACAGACTGCGGACATTTTTGGTTTTCTTTATGATATGATCAGGAAAATAATTACAAACGATCACATTATAATTAATCCACTTCCCTTGTATAATTTATTTTGAACAAAACCTGGCATACAATATGCAATTACTGCATTCCTTTGGGAGATCGGAAATATGGCAATGCCACAAATGTTAAAAATTAATAAGCAAACATAACATAATATATCTTTCACTTGAGTAAATATTGGACAATTTTAGCTCACAATGTTCGGTTTTCCCCGTTAATTCGTTAATTAGCGGGGAATAAGCGAAGAAAACACGACTGGTAAAACGTCTAGATACTCTATATTAACATTTGGCGTAACATACGAAGGTAATATAGTGTCGTAGAGTAGCACAGGCAGATGTCGGTGTCCATAGTTTCTAGTTCGAAAAATAAATTTTAATTAATCAAATGCGCTATTTAAAGTTAAATAATCTTTTGGTAAAAAATCAGTAATTCCGTTTCAGATAGGTATTTCCATGATTCCGCGATCGCGGAAAATCAGTGACTCTAGTTAAAAATTCTCGCCCCCTCCTGACAGCTAACGCAAACTGTACACAACTTGCTGTCATTTTGAATCTCAAGAGTGCTTTCCCTGACGTTTAAGAGTTATCCTACTTGAGTACATCTGTCGTCTCCTTTGTTGATCTGCGACCACAACTATTGTGTGCTTCCCCCCCACCCCAACCCACCCCATCAGAAAAAAGGTTCAGGGTCGGTGGCAAAATTTAGGGTCGGTCAGGTGACCAGAAACAAACAATTGTTTTTGTTTGGCCTTATATCCATACCACATATAGTCATGTGTGAGAGCTAAACGGTCATAATTTAAGTGGCAGATACAACCTAAAATTTCTTTTTTGCATATTCGGAATCGCCACCCCCAATTACATATTGTCACAAAAAATCGTAGCTGTGTCCCTAATGCTGTGGTCACACTTTTAACGACGCACTCAACACATTATAATGATGGTTATATCGGCGTCGGACATATGGTTATGTCGAGAGAAAAACACCCCAGTGGTTAGCTGACGGGCATCGATCCTAGACCGACCGCGCATCAGGTGGGAACTGTACCACCGGGCTATGCTGCCCGCTATATCCCTAGTAATCCATGTTGGATCCTTGATCATACTAGGTGTGCATGTGGTTCCAATCCATACTGGTTTTTTCAATGTGCTAAAAAAAGAAATCCGTTCTTATCCTTACTAAACCCATACCAATTGTTACTTGTACGTACCTATCCTTACGAAACCATTCTACCCTTACTAATATGTTATACAATCAACTTGGCAACAAGAGGCATCTTGTAAATGTGTACAGCATCATTACTGGCTATGATACCAACAGTGCTTTTATACAGAATGGAAAACTGGACGTTTTAAATATTCTCAAGCAACACCAAGACTTCCCTGAAATGTTGTTAGCTCATGGAAATTCTGCAAAAAATGATGTTTGTATATTTTAGAAGCAGATCATTTCATATACCTTCTCTATGGGAGCGCAAGTGCAAATAACATACACAAACATCATGACTTGAGAAATACCTGGAAATGTTTGTTGCCAAAACAAAGGATGATAATACTGAACTACAGTAGAGAGTAAATCAGCCTTTTCCACTCTACATGTATGTATTCACTGAGAATGCTCTGAGAATGCACATAAAAAGAACAAATTGCCAAGTTGTCATTTGGTATAAGTCATGCCAGGCAGTCCAGGCTATTCCCCAACTAAATTGTCATATGGTTGAGAAATTGTAGAAGGAACACTAGAGATGAAATAGTGATAAATTATACTATGAGCGCCGATAGACAAACTGATGGGGGAACCAGAGCAGTCTGGAAAAGGAAAAAAATACCAGAAATTGTGAACATGACAGACATATTTTAATTGCATGAAAATGCAAAGGAATGTGAAAGGAAGTCAAAACTTTCCTAGACCATATTTGATGTAGAAACTAATTATATACACCTGAGCATACGTTAAGCACAGTGTAAATATAAAGGCACATCTAAAAATATTACAAACACAGACTAGTATAAGATGAACTTCTGTGAGATATATGACTTGTACATGTACGGTAATACAAAATAAATTATGGCAGGTACACAAAACTGATGGTTTAAATGTTTAACACTGGTGTTTAGTAAAGACGGACATATTCATAATATTGATGCACATACATGTATACTCAACAAAATTAATTAAGGGCTAGTAAACTTTCTTATATTACAGTGAAACCCCTCAAAACCGGACAGCCATGGGACCAAGAAAAAAGTCTGGTTTTAAGGGGTATCCGGTTTACAGAGGTTTCAGTATTGTGGTAAACCATTTGTTGGTTGGTGTTCTCTACTGATATAGTAATCATGAACGGAAAAACATCTAAACCTGAAGAAAAGAAAAAAACTTTTGTCCATTTGATCACATCAGCAAAACACATAAATCTAATTGTGTACATTTAGCCCAGTGGAATAACTAAATAAAAATTAATATAAGTTATGTGTATATGAAGTACAAGTATTCAGTAATTTCAATTCAATTTATTGTACAAAACACAAGGAGCAGGTATGACACCATTTAGGCTTTTGACGGCTTCATCTAGCACATGTTCAGACTAACTGATTACTAACGACATCTCTGATTGGCTGACCAATCACTTGACATCTACCGGCTCAACAACAACCAAACAAAAAATGCTGAAACCATTTACAATTTTTAAGACCTTTATCATTATTAGATACACTACATTGAATAGTCCGCAATACATACATATATACATGTATAGATTATTTCAGTAAATTTTATGTTATTTTAAAGCAGTGTTCACTTCACAAAGGCCTCTTGCAATTTTGTTGGGACTCTATGACACGTGATCCGATTGTCCTCTGTACACAGGTGTTGATTGCAACAACACTTCCACCGAGACAGTGATTGTAACCAGTTGCAACTTCTGGGTCCTTTGTTTTAATTGAAGAGTAATGCCTTTATAGCTTTTCTCACCAAGATTGGTGTAATTGTTAACAACAATTCAATCTCGTAACCAACTCAGCGGATTTGAATGAATGTCTAGCCTAATGCAGTAGTACATGCAAGTGACCATTTGTTTTATTAAATTTGGGACCTGTTCAAGTCTTGAAAATCAAAATCTGTATCAGTTCATTGATGTAGACAAATAAACATGTGCAGATGCACTGCCAAAAACCACATCCCCCCACCCCCAATAATAAAAACGGATGTATGCTTTGGACCGACATGAATGACAGAAGTGGGAGAAGCAAACATATGTTTTAAAATAAATAATATCAGTCTCAGAGATCGAGAATTGAGCATGTGCATATGTAATAAGCTCTGCATATGCAATCACGTCCTCGGCTGAGTGGGTATTCAAAGTAGAAGTAATGCAGTAATGTTTGACGTCAGTGTGACCATCCGGTTTTCCGAGGTAAAATTAGCACTAAAAGAACATAATGGGACAGGATTATTTCGTCTGGTGCAGTTTAGAGGGGTACATTTTAGTGTTAAAAGATACACAAATCACGGGACCGTGTAAAACATCTGGTTTTGGGGGAATTCTGGTTTACTGAGGGTCCGGTTTTGAGGGGTTTCACTGTATAATATAATTCTTTGTTACTGTCATATTATATTTAGTCCACAGGCCAGAGGCCAATTTTTCATGGGTTATAGGTTTTTTTTGGATAGGTCTATGCATGTAGATAATAAACTGAGGTAAACAAATGATGGAACTTGCCATTGCATCCAATACTGACCTCCTTGCATTGGTATATAGGACACATACACCATGAACAGTAATAAAAACATCCACGGTAGAAAAGCAAAGAAAAGGTATTCAAGGATGCAGGCATCCTGGCTAAAGTGAAATCCCTGGCCTTGCTACTCATCAAACATCTTCAGAGGATGTTAACACTACTTTGCTTTTTTTTTCTCGGAAAAAATAGATAGTCAGTCTAATGTGCATGGCACTGCTACCCTAATGTGACTTGTGTCGTTACCAATATATGACACTCAATTCTTACACTAAAGCAGACACAGATGGTCCATATCTCCAGCGACCTGAAAATTGTCAGTGAAGCATTTACACCAGGATGCCAGACTGTGAGCACTCAAAACAGGTTGCCTACCAAGATGAATTATGGCTCACCAGTGAACAGTTACCAAAATGCACCCACTCGGAGGAGGGTTGGGGATGGACTTTTGATAAAAACAGCCCTTTTATTTGTAGCCTATAAGACCTGCAGTAAGTTATGTGGGTGTCATCCTATTACAGCTGTCTTAATTGCAATAGGTCTTAAAAATAAGATTATAGCATTACCTACATAATAATGGAAAAGTAGGTACAGTCTTTACTTGGGACGTTTTGGTGCTTAATAAATGGATTTGCTTAAAATTACACGACCAAGCTTCTGTTTTCGTTTGGGTTTGTTAGTAATAATAGTAAAATAGGTAAAGTGTTTGTTAAAGTGTAATTATTAAGTATGGTTTCAGTAGATGTGTCCCAAACTATTTTGAAAATGCATGTCCAGCATGACGATATTTAGGTGACATTTTGACCTCTTTATAGGCCTGCTTCATGATTCAGTTACTCAAAAAGATACACAACTGCTTTGTAATAAACATTTCGTGAGACTTATTGTCAGTATAGTGTGATTTAAGGTTGATGCTGGTGTTATAGTACTGATATATCATAAAAGTGTAAATTTTTGCAAAAACTTACCTTGGCTCGTTTGCTTCCGTTTCAATATTTTTCTACATGACTAAACACGAATACCTTTAAATTGTTGGAAATTCCTTCTGACACAGTTTCCAGCTATTTCTAGGCCTGTTTTTTGGCAAATGTGCTAATAGATGACGAAGCAAAGCTGAAATCCGCAAATTTTGAAGTTGACTACAAATTGGTGATCTTTTGACCTCTGATGACCTACTTTTGTGGTTCATTTGCATACAATGATATGTAATCATTAGAGGGCTTCAAAACACACATTTTGAGTGGTGAATTACTATGACAGGGTGATTCAAAGGAAAGTTATTCCAAATTAAGTTTCCCCTATCCCAAATATTTGTTTTGGATTTTTTTCCACATATTATTCAGTTTTCAAGGTGAAAAGGACAAAAAGCTACTCGATACGGAAGGCTATCACCTCATTTTATTATCTACATGTATAGACCTATCAAAAAAAACCTATGAGCCTTTGTCCCTCTGGGTGGTACCAAATTCTGGTCTGGCCCATGGACTATTTAGCATGTTTTGGTCATATATTATGGCTTCTATACATTGTTTCAGTAAACTTTTACTGGTTATACACGCACAAAACACTGGGTATTTTAAATAGGCAAGTATATATTACACATTTGTTCAGAAAGTTTTTTGTCATTGTGTTCCCTCAAAATTGTTATTTAAGTCATTAAGTTTAAGAACATGCTACAATACTGTTGCAGACAAGCAGATATTAAATACATATATAATCAGGTATCTAAAAATACTTGTCTCCAAAAATCCCTATGGGGGGGGGGGGGAGAGGGTTTCGGTATCTGGCCCATGGACTATGGATTTTGCATTGCTGTCATTACTGTTAACACATCATCAAATCTGTCATCACTGATAACACATCAGCAAAGCTATTTGTTTACCGTCATCATTATTCGGTTGGAGGAGACAATTATTTTAACCAATTTTTATGCTAACTACAGAAAAACATTACACAGTGATAAAATTATGACAAAATGCAAAGTTGGACCCTGTGGTCTGTGAAATGCGAAATATGATTGGTCCAGAGTGGTTGTCAATTACACCGTACGGAGGGTTTAATTAACATGCTTTTATCAAATAAACGTTCAAGCATGCTTTCTGTGGATAAATCTGACTTACATGTAGATCACACATTGTATGAATTTGAATCATTCCGAATGTCGATCAATACGTACGTGTCCTGTAATTATAAATTACTTACGAACACATCGCCCTCCTCGTATTTTTACATATCCTTCTTTACACACACATTTGTAAGATAGTTGTGTATCTTTACACATCTGACCCTCTCTTTCAAAGCATCTATGTTGTCTGCTGGCGCATTCATCTGTAATGAAGAAAAGAGGTATATATCATTTAAAGGGAAGATACCACTAATTATAAATCAGCAGCAGCTTATTTCACTCAGCATTTTTAAAATTTACAATATGTTTAGGTAAACAAATATCCTGGTACCCTTTACAACACTGTTAGATATATTTATAATGCATAAAACATAAAAATAATTTTTTTAAACCTTATAATCACAAGTTAAAAACTTGATTACGGTACTTTAGTTAAATACAATCTGGACTACAAAACTGTATTCCCATATAAAATTAAACATTTTGTACAATGGAAGATTTGAAAGGTTGTTAAATAAAGTTAGAGATTGTTTCCATGATCCACTGTCAGGTGCTTGTCTTTAGAAATCCATAGGACTGACACTTCCAAGACTAGCTGAGAAAACCCAAACTTGCATTGGATAGAACCACTGCAAAAACACTTATGTGTTTGTGAAATTGAGCATATCTTGTCCCACCAGTACTAGCTGTCACCCATCATGAACACAGCCTACAGGCATCAAAGAAAGAAAGAAATGTTTTATTTAACGATGCACTCAACACATTTTATTTACGGTTATATGGCGTCAGACATATGGTTAAGGACCACACAGATTTTGAGTGGAAACCCGCTGTCGCCACTTCATGGGCTACTCTTTCCGATTGGCAGCAAGGGATCTTTTATTTGCGCTTCCCACAGACAGGATAGCACAAACCATGGCCTTTGTTGAACCAGTTATGGATCACTGGTCGGTGTAAGTGGTTTACACCTACCCATTGAGCCTTGCAGAGCACTCACTCGGGGTTTGGAGTCGGTATCTGGATTAAAAATCCCATGCCTCAACTGGGATCTGAACCCAGTACCTACCAGCCTTATGCAGGATTATAAAGCGGGTTTTAGCATAGACGGTTAGCACTTTTTTTTTATGGAGATTCAAATCGTGTAATATAAACACTTTGGTTGATTAGCTTCTCTGCCTCCTTTATTGGTGCTTGCAAGTACATGTAAAGTGGCATTATCACTATGCAATGTGTCGGATGGACTTGTTACATGCGATTTGTTGTAGCGACTCAAATTGTGTATGTGTGGGAAGAGATTACGTCATACGATTCCAGGATATCAAACGTAGCTTGTCAGTTTAAACATATTTTGTGGGAAATATAAGTGCATACAAATTGCCACTGAAGTAAAACATGAATCTAAACAATTTACTGATGGTATTATGTAACAAAACAATTAATGACCACATCTGGACAATAATAGGTTTTATGGCTTTAAAACCAAACCAAAAATCCCAGAGGTGACAAAACTGAACAGAACTTTAATGTGATTTGATTGGTTGAGAGCTTATGATTTGTCGTGAGAAATAGAACATGTTCTAATCGGTACAATCGGTATAGAGACTAAAGTTGTCCTGATTTAGGTGTTCTCACAGTACGATTCCATTGCATGCGACAAGACGGTATGAACAATAGAGGTATTTCACATTCCTATTGCACATGCGCGCGAAGAGTAACGTCCCTTGACAACTTAGACTGAAACTAGTCTATTTACAAACTGCGGGGCAAGACAGACATGGGAGATGTTAAACTGTGGCAACTAACATGTACATATTTCGAATAAGATGCTATAATGGCCGACAAAACCGGTCCGCTAAAATTTACAGCAGTGCAACAACTTTGAAAAAAATTCTGCAATAAAAACTTTGGTCCACCATAGACAAGTTGTTTTTGTAGACCAACTTTAATTCACTATTACTAATAGAGGAGTTATATCTGTAAAATACTGTGGATGATCAATGTTGCATGGGTGTAATGGGTGTATTTGAGAGAGAATATATATGTGTTTTGTTGCATTTATGTAATAGGGAAAAGTTAAAATATAAATATATGGGGGGGTAAAAAAACAAGAAAGGAATAAAAGAACATTTAAAAGACGATATTTGCCAAATAGGTGTTTTTTTAAATCATAGTGACATTTGTATTATTTTATCTTTAATCATGAATGCGAAACGATAAACATGAAAACATTTTTTTTAAATGTGCATCACATCATTGAAAAACCCACACAAATTGTATATATTTTACATAATGGAATAAATAATATAAAAAAAGGACTAAAAGTTATAATTTTAATTCCCATAAATATATAAAAAGTACGAGTATTCAGTACAGTGTCCTGAAAATTAATGAAGCGTTTGACAGCCTGAGCAAGTGAATGTTTAGAGAGTAACAACGTCATCTCTAACTGGATGAAATTTGACCTCTTCTGGCTCTAGAGATAACAGTACATGTACGGTAGCTGTTTTGCTGACTCCCACTTGTTAAAAAAAAGAAAAAGGAGGTGGAAACCTGTAGTTATAATTTTAAAATCCTTTATAATTATTGGATACACTATACAGTTAACAATAAATACATTTACCGGGTATAGATTATTTCAGTATATTTTATGCTGTTTTAAGAAGTTTGTATTGCACAAAAGCCTCTTGCATAAATTGTTCTAGGACACTCGACCAGACTGAGCTCCGTGCATAGGTGTTGGCAGGTGTTGATTGTAACCAGTTGCAAATTCTGGTCCTTTGTTTTAATTGGAGTGTAATACCTTGATGGCTCTCAGACCAAGAATTGTGCTATTTATGGTTAACGTCTGTTTAATTAACCTCTTGACCGGCTCAGCGACTTTGACAAATGTGTAGCCTAGTGGCAGTCGATTGACACTACTGTAGGTCTGACTTCAGTGACTGGTGATATAAAGCTGCCGCCCAAAATCGATTCAGAAGATGTGTTACCCGAATATGGTTGTCCTGTGCTTGTGACATCACACGCGGGCGACCTGAAAGTGGTCTGTCTCTGGTGTTGCCTTGCTGTTGGTAAGGTCGCTACAAATTCTGTATTGTGTTTCGATGCATGCCAAAACGTCCTGCGACCTCGTTATGCGCCATTCCAGTTTTTAGCATCCCGACCGCGCGGTGACATTCAAATTCAGATAGGTGTGGTATGGCGTAAAAGCCGTTTAAAATTAATCAGAGTTGTTTTTCTAGACAGTGGTTTAGCCTCTACCGTTTTCTGTTGCAAACATAACAAGGACATGTGCACCTGTACCACGTGATCAGCAAATCTGGTTACGAGTCTTGCACGTGCAGCACACAAACAACATGTGCGATTGCAATATCGAGTATAAAGTTTAGAACATAATGGTTGGGCACATGTCTCCAGAACAAGTTATTATTTTACACCTTGCGAATATGAATATATTCAATTTTTTACCATGCACAGGAACTCTATATATATATTTGAAATAGACTAGTGGAAAGTTTGGTTTTTTTAGCTGGCTGCTGCATTGTGTGCAGTATATGGTCACACATGCATTTGCGAGGGCAGTGATCTCCAGCCAATGGGAAATGGCTGCACTGCAGTCGAGACAAATAAAAGCGGTTAGCGACGAGCGTTGGTTGTCTTCCGCTGGGAACATGTTTGGGTCGGTAGGTAAAATAGAAGGAGTAAATGTTAGGTTAATTGGGGTTTTTTCCCGGTCTGGGACCGATTCTCAATCTCTGAGACCGAAATTATTTTTAAAAAGTTTGCGTTTGTCGGTCCCACGTTTGTCATTCTTGTCGGTCCAAAGCACCTGTCCATTTCTATTATTGGAACAATTTCCTTTACGTCAAGTGGACCGGTCTGCCCAGACATCAGTATCTCGTGCACAATTTAAAATAATAAATAAATAGTGGTCAATATGGCTGGTGTTTGAGATGTTTGTGATTTTAAAGTCTGCCTAAGTATATTGTCAGCCATTGAAGTCGGACCTACAGTAGTTCAATCGAATGCCACTAGGCTACACATTTGTCAATGTCGCTGAGCAGGTCATGAGATTAAACAGATGTTAACGATAGCACCATTCTTGGTTTAGAGCGTCATCAAGGTATTACATTCCAATTAAAACACAGGACCAGGATTTGCAACTGGTTACAATCAACACCTGTCAACACCTATGTACAGAGCTCTGTCCGATCGAGTGTCCTTTTTGGCAAATATTGTCTTTTAAATGTTATTTTATTCCTTTTTTTTCGTCCACTCTCTCCCCCCCCCCCCCCCCCCCCCATAGTGACGACAAGTGGGACCGATTGACAATTTTATTTTTCCCCACCCCTGATATATACATACATAAATATATACACGGACATTCGTAAATAGACCGGTCTATAGATATAAGGGGGAAGTCGGTAATAATAAAGAAAATACATGTACATTTTAGATAATACTCAATAATTCTATATATATATATAGAGAGAGAGAGAGAGAGAGAGAGAGAGAGAGAGAGAGAGAGAGAGAGAGAGAGAGAGAGAGAGAGAGAGACAGAGAGACAGACATATATATCATATACTATAGACCGGTCTGTGTAGGAACCTCCATGTTTTAACATTGAAATCATTGTGGCCTCCCATAGCTCTTGCTCCCCAAATTGCATGTAGGACTATTTTGGTAAGATCTCGTGAGAACTCACAGTTTGCGTCCTCGAGTAACCCCGCAACGGGCACATGTGCAGTGGAATGTGAAAGAAGTCTACTGAATAATGAGAACACCCTTTAAGGGCCTTCCACTTCAGTATCAGATTTCAAAAGTCTCAAAATTCAGGAACACCCAGGTGAAAAAGCATGATCCCGGGTACAAAAATGTTTTGGGTTTTACAAGCAAATAGAAGGCCCTCCAATGAAAGAATATGAATATGACTAAACTATGTGAAAAATCTTACACTAATAAATCTTGTAATTTTTAGAAGTACATTTAATGACATGACAAATGACACATTTTAGCATTAACTTGTGTGGTGGACATAGTTGAACAGTCAATTATTTTTCAATTGAAACATAATTATATAAATAGAAACAATTTAGATATTAAATATTTTTTTGGCACACAGACATTAATATTCCTCCCCCTAGCCTACACACACACACACATTCAAGTTGTTATCATTTAAATTTTTTATAATTAATTATATGTTACTGTTAACACAAATATTTCCATATCCCAATCCTTACCCCTAGTCAAAAGTAAAGAACTTGCAAACTTTGATAATTTTTATATCAGTTATTCTCAGGCATTCCTCGATAGCTGGATATTTATAGTTAACAAAAAGAGAGCACTGCTTGCGGAAATGTTTACTTTTCTCCACAAGAACATGGAGCATTGTGAATGTTAAGTCATTAACATGTTATTAATATGTTGTAGATCGCCAGCCTACAGTTGTTCCTAAAATGTTGGCCCGATTTATTGTCTGTGTAATATGCATGTCTTTGTTTACCTTCCGCTGCGTAATGTGTAACATGTCCTGTCTCATTGTATGGCATGTTTTCTGCCAATCGAACGGCGCATCTCTTATTCTGTTCTTTGAATGAGCCAATCATAAGGCTTATAAGCAAGATCCTTTGTTTAACCCCAAAAGGCTGGCATTCATTTTCCGACAGCGATAAAGTACGACGTACTTTTCAAGTGCTAAAGTTTTATCCCCACCCACCTCACCCTAATTCTGTTAATTAATATTAGTTATTTAATTTAGTGATTATGTAGTTATAGTTTTGAGACGGAGGACCATAGTTCTAAATTCCAATGTCATCTTTGACGACATTAGGCACTAGCATGTATAAATAAAACTATGGTCTATTACCCAAACCAAAATATGATTGCGTTGTTGTTTATTCTAGTATGTGATATATATATAATTTATCGCAAACAGTTGTTAATACTGGTTAATTCCATGAACCTCTATCTAGTGCCTCATCTATGGGAGGACAGCCACTCTGTAGGAGATCTTTTACAGGCAATACATTTATAATACACGTGACTTACCACACTCATCCCCAGTGCAAGGTTCAGTTCTTTCTATATGAGAATTTCCCTTGCAGTACAGTTTGTGTGGTGACGGTTCTGGGTTTGTGCAAGATCTCGTGTAATTCACTCTTTGTGTACAAGATCTTTGACACCGCTTCGCAGACCCTTTTCCCCAGCTAGACCACTGGCCATCAACTGAAATATTCACAAATCTCCATCAGGGGCAGGTCAGGGAATTCTTAAATTATGCTTGGTGGAGGGGACAATGGGAAAAGTGCACATGGACCAACTCACAAAAAGGGAAACAATTTTCTTTTTATCTTTTTTACACTGATTTTATCAATGTTATTTTATTTTTAGTGTGGGTATGGGGAAATAATAAAATAAAAAAATTTTAAACCAGAAAAAAAAGAGAGACATTTTACTGTACTATAGTGGCACAAAAACACAACACAAACAATAATAAAAATAAAAACAATACTGTACTCACTCACTCACTCACTGTGTGTGTGTGTCTGTGTGTAGATCCCCATAACCAATTATTTGAAAACCACGCACATCATCAGGAAGGACATGTTTTATTATATAACATTTAGTGACATTATCTTAAAATATCAGTGTTATCAGCCACTCAGTGATAATAACATATTTTAGAGTGAAAATTTCACTACTTCACTATATCTTCACTGTAAGAAAGCCAGAACTATTTTGCTGCTGGCATTTTAAAAATAAAGATAAATCCCAAAAGTTATATAATACATGTAAACAGAAAATTACTTCTTCTTTTTTTGGTCAAATATAATTTATATCTTATCTCGTTAAGTTTGCAATCATATCACACTCATTGCGACTCGTGAGATATGATTGCAAAGTTTAGTCCATGAGATATAAATCATATCTGACAAACAAAACATGAAATATCCTCAATTTATTTAAAGATGCACTCAACACATTTTATTTGTTTATATGACATCAGATATATGGTTAAGGGCCACACATATATAGAGAGGAAACCTGCTGTCACCACTTCATGGGCTCTTTTCAATTAGAGGCCAGGGATCTTTTATATACAAAATCACACAAACAGCATAGTACATACCATGGCCTTCATTACACCAGTTGCGGAGCACTGGCTGGAATGAACAATAGTCCAATGGGACCACAGATAGGGATCAATCTGAAACTGACCACGCATCAAGTGAGCCCTTTACCACTGGGCTACGTCCCGCCCCCATGGACATCATAAATAAAATGAAGATATTGTGGAAATTTACTACATTTCATTACAGACCAATGACCATTATCTGAAACATTTATAAATCCATACAACCAAGCATTTGCTAAACAAAAATATGACAAATACAAATTTGACATTGATAAATCAGGTGCATGTGCTGGGTCATTGAAACTCCCAGTCCCAAGCAAATTCTCTTTTCTGGTTTTTTTTCCACAACATACATGTACATGTATGTTTCAGGAAGCATGACTTGGTTAGCACTCACTAAAAGCATGATTACTCCCCCCCCCCCCCCCCAACTGTAAATAATGCTGCAATGAACCGGTATATACTGCAATGTTCTATCAACTCAATATGAACTGCTGGATAGTTTTGCATGTTATGATTTTTGCAAGTTAAGGTTTTTCTTCTGTACTGTAGTTCTACAGAAATATGCCCTGGGAGATTTAAACAATGAAAATAAAGATGAGACAAAATTCTATCCAATTAATGAGTAGGTAACGTAAAGCAACGTCAACTGCTAATAATTATAATGTAATTAAACAAGCACAAACTTGTGACAAATCGCTTTGCTATCCTTCAACAAAAACAAGGTCAGTAATCGTTATATTGTGTATGGAATTTATCGCAGATTTAGAAACATACATGATACATCAAAATGCATTTGGAATCGGCACTCTCAGGATTTTATGTTACAAATAAAAAATGCATTTGAGGGTAATCGGTAACTGTTCAGTATAAATGTATGTTCAGATTTATCACATTTTGTGTTTTATTTTGCTATTAATATGATTTAGGCACTCTTGCTAGTTATAATGTCTTGAATTTGAATTTTTGTGTTGGCAATGTTTCAACTGTTTATTTCCGCATTCCTCTGCGTATCATACAACGTCATAGGATTACGTGACGTCACTAAATCCCATCAGTTTTAACGCACTGCGGGAAATTATAAGCGTTCGAGTCTTATGGATGACATTATGTAATAAAACAATTATTGACTGCATTTCAGGCAATATCATGTTTTATGGACCGAATAAATTGATATTGACCGAGGCCAATTTCTTCGGTCCATAAAACATGATATTGCCCTCATTGACGGTCAATAATTGATAAATATTACACTGTAAAAAATGTTTTATGCTCAAGGAAAATGCCAAAAGGTATTTC